>JAFVLL020004007.1:0-37934 GCA_021397915.2 Tor tambroides
ATTTTGTGCATAAAATTGTAAAATTTCTCAGTTTAAACATTTGTTATGTTATCTATGTTCTATTGTGAATAAAATATTGGCTCATGTGATTTGAAATTCATTTAGTTTTCATTTTATTCAAATTTAAAAAATGTCCCAACGTTTCCAGAATTCGGGTTGTATCTGTCTGTCTGTCTGCTATCTATCTATCTATCTATCTTTCTGCCTGTCTGTCTATCTATCAGTCTTTGTCTATCTAATACGTTTTTATTGTCATTTAGTTTTGCAGCGCTATTTTCCACTTTTTCTTTGACCCTTTGGCCAAAAACTGCACACACATGCAAATGCAGATGTGAATTCTTGGCCAATGCATTGCAGGCACACATTTTGGAATGCAGCAATCCATGAAATTGAGCTTCAGTAGCCAGAAGCGTTCGCTACTGCACCTTTAAATTCTCTGTATGTTATGTAAATATGGTTGGTCATACTGTATGTGCTCATGTCACTCTTATTTTCCTTGACGCCTCCCTTAAAGTCAACATGAATTTCTTGACAGGCTCATAATAACAGTCCTGTTATTTTACATCGCTTGCATCTTCTGAAACTTTGATTGTGGACACCTACGGTTCTCCAGTCTCATCGTGTCCAGCGTCAGAAGTGCATCCACAACCCCTAATACACTTCTGAAGCGGTTATGGATGTTAATATAGCCACATCCATGACTTCCTTCCGTCTTAATACCAGCAGAGCAAGCCCTGCAGTCGTTTAAGTTATGAATAGCTGAAATCCAGACACATTGCTTTTTTTGATGCTTTATATGGTTTTTTTTTTGTAATCTACTGAGGTGCAGAGATGAAAAAGGAGTGAACGTGGGAGTTTCAGCATCTCACTGAAATGAAAAGATATTTTAGAGCGCCTCCCTGGTGCCAAAACACAGTAAAACGAATGCTGGTGTATGTGAGTTTCAATAAAGTAATGTTTCATGAGGAAGTGTTTTTTATCTTGAACACCAGGCCGTGGACTACGAGAGGAGAAGCACCTACTCTCTTGCGGTGGAGGTGCAAAACCCAAACGTGGACTCGCGGTTCCTCAGACGAGGTCCGTTTAAAGACCGGGCAATGGTGCGCATCACGGTTCTGAACGCAGACGAGCCGCCGAAGTTCTCCCACTCGCGGTACCGGCTGGATGTGTCGGAAAACTGCCCTCCGGCATGCGTGGTGGGAAGAGTGGCCGCCGTGGACCCGGATACAGGCCTCAGTAACAACATCAAGTAAACACATTTTTTTCACCTTTTTACCTTGTTTACTCAGTATGACTTGCTTTTATCTAGTCATACATACATGTATGGGTGAATCTCACAAGAACACATTGGTCACTCTAAAATCAATGCAAATGTATTTTGCATACAGAAAATGAGTACTTTTTTTTTTTTTAGGACAGTCACATTATTTTGCATTGTGACATTTTCATGATAATGAAGCATATTACCTCCAAATTCTTATCGCCATAATGTATTTATCATTTATTTATTCTTAATGTTGATTCTCAGACTCATTTCTTTAATACGGCAATTTTGCAGTGTTTTTAATTAAAATGTTTCAGCATAATTTAAAGGCAGCACATATTAATCAAATACTACTGTGTGTGAGTGTTTCTTCAGCTGCGGTTACTTTTATGCGCCAGGGACTTTTGAAGGCCACATTAAAACAGAAAATTACATTTCGGAAACATTTTAGCATGTCCTCATAATTTATTTGTGCTGTTTTCAAATTAATTTTATTTACTTGTGTACTTTTTTATTTACCCAAGTTCCAGACTCAGACTTTTAATTTTAAACTTCAGAAATATGACAATTAATGATTAAAGAAATAATTATTTTAAAACCAGATCTAAACAAAGAGCTGTGTCAATATTTGTTAATTTTATAAATGATGACTACCAAGGCATTAGTAAAGAGCTTGAGATAAAGTATGAAACGTGACATAAATAAATAAAACAGAATATTTTAGTGTGCATTATTTCCAGTTAACCTGTAATTTTGTCAAATTATGCAAAAATAAAAGTGTAATAATAAGAGTGAATATAATATTTAATTGTATTTAGGACACAATTGTATTTTTTTAAATTTAGGAGTTTATATTATATTAGTAATAATATATTATATTAGTAATTAGTATTAGTATATATTAGTAATATTGTGTTTTCTATTTTAATCTAACAATATAAGTCTTTACTGTCACCTTTTAGCATTTTAACACATCCTTGGTGGATAAAAATATTAATTTCTAAAAAAAAAAAAAATACTGACCCCGAACCTTTGAACTGTAGCATATATTGTTACAAAAGATTTCCATTTTGAATAAATGCTGTTCTTTTTAATGTTTATTCCTTAAAAAATCCTGAAAAAAATTATCACGGGGTCAAAAAAATATATTAAGCAGCACAACAGCAAATCAGCATATTAAAATGATTTCTGAAGGATCATGTGACACTGAAGACTGGAGTACTGATGCTGAAAATTCAGTTTTGCATCACAGGAATAAATTACATTTTAAAATATATTACAATAGAAAGCAGTTTTTTTGAAATTGTAATAATATTTCACAATATTTCTGTTTTTTCTGTATTTTTGATCAAATAAATGCAGCCTTGATGAACATAAAAACTTCTTTAAAAATCTTACTGATCCCATACTTTTGAACAGCAATGTGTGTGTGTGTGTGTGTGTGTGTATATATATATAAATAAATACACACACACAGAGAGAGAGAGAGACCTTGATTTTGGGGTGAAATATCACCAGGACATGGTCTTGACAGGTTTTTGTGAGTTTTACCCACACAACCCATACAGTTTTTACATTATTAGTTAAAAAAAAAAAAAAAAAAAACTCATATTGCATCATGTTTCTGTCTGCCAGGGGAAGCATGTGGGCTGTTTTCACTTAACCTGCTCCGTTTCACTTGCTTAACCGGCTTATTGATGCACTGGATCCTTTATATCTTCTAATCTGTCTGCCCTCCTTCTTTTATTCCTGTCCATTTCTTCTCAGGTACTCAATTGATCCCGAGTCGGACCCCGAGGCGCTGTTCCGTATCGCCTCTGACAATGGACTCATCACCACCACCGTGGAATTGGATCGGGAACAGGAGCAATGGCATAACATTACCGTCATCGCCACACAGAGAGGTACCAGAACTCTTAAAGGCACATCGCATCAATTCTGAGCACCTGACAATTTCACACAGGTAGCAGCATGTAATCAGCCCACCGGAAGGCTATTACTTCTGTGGCGGCCGTGGACATGAAAGCTCATGGCAGAGACACGCTCGGACAGAAGTGGAAGAGAAAGGGATAATACTGTAGAATGAAAAGTGGAATTGCTTTTGAGTCCAGACCACCCCAGCTCAAGGTCGCCCGTTTGTGCTTCCCGTCGGCCCTCGTAAAACACTATCTTGCATCCTCAGAAGTCACTCTGAGTCTTTAGTGGATTTGTTCAGCTTATATTCAGTAATTACTTTCATATTAGACACACGCTCTGAGTGCGATAAGTGTGCTTCTGTTATGGCTTTATGTAATGTCATGAACATCAGATGACGTTCGGGCCACTTCTGCTCGTGATGTAACGTTATGTCCCAAAAGAGCAAAGAGCGTATGGAGAACAGTAACGAGACAGATTGGAGTTAACTTCTGTTTCATGGTCAGTAAGATTTAGCTGACCTACTTGCGGCTTAAAAGCTTTTGATTTCTAACTTCCTTTGCTTTTTTATATATATATATATATATATCTCGTCATGCTGTTCTTTTCTGTTTCTTAGACAGCCCAAACCAAGTCACCAGAGTAGCAGTTGCTATAGAGACGCTGGACCTCAATGACAACGCCCCTGAGCTGGACCGACAATACAACACGGCCGTGTGCGACTCCAGCGCTGCTGGACAGGTCGGTAATCTCTGACCCTTTAAAGCCTGCAGAGGAAAGAGTCTGTGAATAATGAAGCACGGTCTGCTTTAAAAGATTATTGTGGCCAAGAAGCATCCACAATGGAAGACGAGCAGACAGAAATTGTGTGCAGTTTGAGTTGGGAAAAATTAGATACTCGAAAAAATTCAAATAAAATTGATAAAAATATATCAAATAAAATATATAAAAATAAATATAAAACAAACAAACAAATACATTTATTAAAATAAACTCCAGTCAGCCTCTCGTTTGTTTGACTGTGTGCAGTTTGTTTGGTTTAGCTGAAAAAAACTGATGTAAAAATAAAGTAAAATATAATAAAATAAAATATATACAAATATAAAATAAATTACATAAAACATTGTTAAAATAAACAGCGGTACCTCACAAGTGTTTGAATTATTATTATTTTTTTTTGTATTATTATTATTATTATTATTATTATTATTATTGTTATTATTATTTTCTTTTTCTTTTTTTTGCACATTGGTGTTTTATCATTGGGTTGTATAAAATTATGAATGGATGTTGTCTCTTGTCATATTGCTTTTATATTAAACAAAAAACTATTTGTGACTAATAATAATAATAATAATATTATTATTATTATTATTGGACGTTTTATTTGGGTTGTGTGCCTAGCAAAACTTCTTAACCACATTAAAATTAATAATGCATGTCATCTTTTGTGGTATTGGCTTTAGAAAATGTTGGCAAAAGCAATATGATAAAAAAAACAAAACAAAAAAAAAACAATGCTGAATAAATTGGAATAAACAATTCTTCTTCCAAGTAATATAAAAGACTGAGATGCTTGATTCTGATTGGCCAATGGCATCATTCTGTATTTAAAAGATTAAAGTTAAATATAACAATTCAATAAAATATTAAATCTAAAATAAAAACAAGAAGAATAAAATTATTACAATAAACAGAAGTATACCTCTTAAGTATTTGTGAATATTATTATCAAATTACTAATGCATGTCATCTCTTGTCTTGTCATACTGGCAAAAGCAATTTAATAAAAGACACAAGTGTTCAATAAACTGCAGTAAATAATTCTTCTGGAATACAATAATAGCAGCATAATAGCAGCATTCTATATTAAAATAGTAAAATAACAAATATATACTGTAATATTAAATATAACAATTATATAAAATAAATGATTAAATATAACATTTAAAGATGGGGAAAATAATAAACAAGAAAAAACAAGAAAACTAAAATGATTAGTAGAAACAGTAGTATACCTCTTGAGTATTTGTGTATATTATTAATAATAATTATAATTTATTGCACATTGGTTTGTCTGCTTAACAACACCCAACAGTAAAATTACTAATGCATGTCGTCTCTTGTCATATTGGCAGAGCAATTTAATAAAAGACACCAGTGTTCAATAATAAATGATTGTTCTTGAATAAACAAATTTGAGATGCATATTTCTGATTGGTCAACAGCAGCATTCTGCAATAAAATATTATTGCATAATTAATCACTGCTCCAGGCAACTGATTTCCTACAATAGCTGTTGCATATTAAAATCATTTACTTTCACATCATGATTGCATGTCCATTGAATATTTATGTGGCAAGTAGCCATTTAATAAGTAGAATTATGTGCAGTCAGCTGGACGTTTATGCAAAATAAATCTCTTCACCTATTTCTGATCACCCTGTCAGGGTTTATTTTACAATAGTTATCAGCTGACCGATCAATTATAATACTTTCTGCACTTCTGAGGGAAAAGTGACCCTGCTTGCTACGCTGTAAATAGATTGGTTCACCAAAGGCGTTTCAGAAAAGCAGATTTCTATAAGCGACTGATACTGACGCAGTGCACAGTGAGTCAGCCCAAACATGACGTGGCGTGTTAGACTGCTAATCCTTTATCCGCTCAACAGCAGAAAACTGTCTTATTTGTGCGTATCAGTCTTTGTTTATTTGCGTTTCAGGTGGTGCAGGTGATTCGAGCGACGGATAAAGACCAAAGCAGCTCCAACTCTCCCATCCACTTCAGCATTCCCGCAGAGTCCAGCAACGCGCTCAACTTCTCCATTAGAGAGCGGGGAGGTGCGCTCGCTTCTCCTGTCATCCATCCGTCTTTTCTTCCCCATCAGTTTTCCTCATCTCCCTCCCGGTCTCTGTCCAGACATATATCCTCCTTCATTACGCTCATCCATTTATCTTTTTTGTCACATTCTACGCCGGTGAACACGGCAAACTCCCATGTGCGCCGGCAATCCGTTCTTTCATTTCGCTCATTTGTCCTGTTCGCCGCTTCAATCTGCTGATTTCTAATTTGCTTTAAGGAATGGCTCACCCCAAAATTAAAATTTATTCATCATTCATGTCTGGCTAAACCCGTATGCTGTTATTTTTGCAGTGGAACACAAAAAAAGAAATTAGAAAGTCTTGAGCAAAGAAGATATCTCCATAATATATAACAGACAAAAATAATATGTTTTATAATATATTATTTATTTTACAATTATAATTTATAAATATAAGCTATAAATATATGTGTGTATTATTATTATTATTGTGTGTAGATATTTTATAAAAATGGTATATTTAGTATCATTTATATTTATTAAATATTACATTTATGATTAATATATTATGAAGAACATATACATATGTATTATATTATTAATATTTATTATATTATTTGTATATTATAAATATAAGCTATATTAATGTTTGTATACTGTATATTATTATTGTGTATAGATTTGATAAATATTTATTACAATTTATTTATTAAATATTACATTTATATGTTTATGATTCATATATTATGAAGAACATATACATATTTATTATAAGTTAATTATATTATTAATATATATTTGTTATATAAAATGATCTGTTCCACCCACTTGGAACATAATATAAAATAATATAATATAATATGAAATTATAATTATAATATTATAATTATTTAATATGTCTATCTTTTCCTTAGCACATAAGTGTTTCTCTCTCGCCATAGAATATAATCACAGTTATTTATTTGCTTAATAAATGTTTCAAAAATCTTGTTCCTTTATTTTTTTCTCATAATATGTCACACGACTGATGCCTTTTTGTGTAATTCATTTCTTTTGTTTCCAGACCACACGGCGAGTCTGGTGCTCTTGTCGTCCCCGAAGGCTTTTCCTCGTTCTTCCTCTTTACCTACTCTAAAAATACCCATAATGCTCCGTGACGGTGCATCAGACCTCAGCAGCACAGGAACGATTACCGTTACGGTGTGTCCGTGCCAAAACGGAGGCATGTGGGCGGAAGAACAAAAACAACAAACGGACGAGAAGGATAAAGCGTCTGTGCCGGACTGGGAGAGGCAGACGGCGTGTTTGCCTTCACCGTCAAACTCCCCGCTGCTGGGCGTCAGCTCGGCCGCCATGCTGGCCATCCTGGCCTGTGCGTCCACTCTGCTGGGTCAGTTCTGCTTTTCAGTCCATTTCGTCAGGTTTTGTGATTGCTGCCCGCCCTTCGCTCCGCCTCTATATCCGGCTGGTTTAATGATGTGTTGTTGCTACATCTGTCCATCACTCCCTGTCTTCATCCACCATTGCCTCCTGGCGTGTCTTCAAATTGCAGCTTTTCTTCCATATTTGTGTGGGTTTTTTTGGGTCACTCGAACTTTCCGCCGACCTGCCTCGTTGCTGCTCCTCCGTTTGTCAGTTGGGTTTGCTAATGAACGTGTTTGGGTTTCATTTCTGCACGAAGTCACTCATAATAAACAGCATTTGATGAGTGCTGAGGGCATCGTATGGCATTTTGAGATTGCGGAACAAGCCACCCTCAAGGTTCCCCAAATGACACTGAACACTCAAACTTTACTAAAAAAGTCAGTGAGAGGTGGAATAGGCATTTTCTACAAATACACTTTGGGGTTTTACAGTGTAGCCATGTGGCAACATATAATTTCCCTCACTGTTTCACCTGCAAATAAAAGTAAACAAATATATACTGTTTTAAAGCCACATTCCCTTTGATTTTTTTTTCCTTTAAACATTTTAAAGTCACCCTTTCATGATCGCCTGCTGAAACCCTCCACAAGCTGCCTTTCTGCATCTTAAATTAGTTAACTAGTTAAATTTATCTAACTTGGCTTTACAGAAAATTATGAAAATATGGCAACTCTGTATCATAATGGAAAAATTGCCTGAAATTGGAAGTGCACTAATGTGTTTTCTCACTGGGAATTTTATAGATATTGGCCTTAGTTATATTACTACAGTTTTTTGGAGTGTTTACCGTGATATAATTGCAATTCTGCAAAAATAACGCAATTATCTTTTGCATTTTCTTTTCTTTTCAGACAAAAATGAAAAATGAACAGTGAGGGGAAAAAAAGCTTTTAGGAAACACACTGAAAAACCTTAATAATGATTCACTACATTTTAGTTTTCAGTTTAAATAAAGAAATATTGGTTTAGTTAAAGGAGAGGAGATTCATTTTTAAGAAACTAGTTTTTGGACCATTTTCCTTTGCAGTAAAGTGTTAAAGTGTTGCCATATTGCAATGTTTACCACCATTTTAAAACCTTTTCCAAATATCTTTATTTATTTATTTATTTATTCATTCATTCATTTATTGTTATTAGAGCTATTTTAAAACTGGCAGTTGTTACACAAGTTGCAGTTTTTCTTTGAAAGGTAAAGGTTTACGCTTTTTGGAACAATACTGTATATGTATAAAACTCATGATAATGATTTGTTTCATTTTAGTTTTAAATTTGATAAAAGAAATATTAATTTAAACATTAAATTGAGTTAATAAGAAACTAGTTTTTGGATCATTTCCATTGTGGTACAGTGTTTTGCTAGACAGCAATATTTCCTTTCAATCTTTCAAAATTTGTATGTATAAAAATGAATGAGATGTTCCAACTGCACATCCAATGAACTGCTATCTAACATAAAATCAGCCCAGCAAGAGAAATAGATTGTGTTAAACACATTAAATGTCAGTGTAACAATGTTAAAATCAGTGTTACAACTTTTAACAATGTCTGAAAGTTAGGCACCTCTTTTCGCTTATTATTAACTGGAAGACAAGAAACTGTCCATTTTGTATCCTATTCATGAAAAGTGGCATTAACGTCCTGTCATTTTCTCTCGCTCTCTTTTGTTGGATAGTGGTGGCGGCGCTCTCGCTATCGTTGCGAAGGCAGAAACGGGACACTCAGTCTCCTGTGGAGGATGATGAGATCAGGGAGAACATTATCACGTATGATGACGAGGGAGGCGGCGAGGCGGACACGGCCGCTTTCGATATCGCGACCCTGAAGAGCGCCCCCCAGAGCATGCGCAGGGCACAGCGGCTTCGGGACAGCAAGAATATGTGAGTGTGTTTGCGCGTGTGTGTGTGTGTTTACGATGACTTTGATGTTCACATAAATAGACATCTCATTTCATCATTTGAATCTCCCAGATTTATTGCTGGCACTATCTGATCTTTGAAATCACATGTCATTTCTTGACATTTGGCTAGAAAATGCCATATTATATTAATAGCCCATGTGAATCATTCAGCTTGAATATAAGCTGGCATTCACCGCAAACACAAACTGGTGTATCTTCCTCTCGAATCTCTGGTTACTCTGAATACGTTCAGTCACTCTAAATGATGTTAAATGTATATCTGATTAATGAGGGCTCTGTACTCAGGAGTGTGTGTGGTTTAATGAGCCTTCACAATGCAGATCTGACAGCTGTTTCAGTGCAAAGTTCATCTAGTTAATATTTATGCCGTTCAAACCCACTCTGTGTTCTAGTCCTCTATCCATCATATTCCCGTTTGATGTCATTGTAATACTCCTGGGCAAGTTGGTGAAATACTTCACACGCAACTATTTTTAAAGACACAACTGACTGTTTTTGAATCGTTGCATCGGGAGCTTCCACTGGGACTGCAACAAATCTTTTAATTAAACAACTTTTTTGATAACTTCGAAATATCTGGTTTATCTGGTTTTGGTGCAGAAGTTGCAAGGAATGCGGTTTTCTTCTAAAAGCCCAATGCAATTCTCGGATCTGCGCAGTTTTCCCAAATTTGGTGACACATTTCAAAATTAAACAGATGCTTTATCCAATGTTTATGTAATTGATTACTAGCTTAAAGCTGTAACTATGGAAGCCCATTTCTTGCCACAAAAAAAACTGTAAATCATAATATGACATATTTGACATAAAAAATGAGATAGTCCTAATTATGAGATAAAAGTCTAAATTGTAATATAATGTTGACATAATTTGAGATTAAAAAGTTGAAATTTTGACAAAGTTATAGTTATGACGTTACACATATGAGTCACTAACATAATTATGAGATAAAAAGTCATAATTATGAGGTAAAAGTTGAAATCATGACATGCTTAAGTAATAATTGAGGAAAAAGATGAAATTATGAGATACTAAGTCATAATTTATGATAAATACGTCCTAATAATTGAGGAAAAAGTGGAAATTATGAGATAAACAATACACGATTATCAGGATATTAGAGATACAAAGTCATAATTATGAGATATCACAATTTCCACAAAAAATATTAAGCAGCACAGTTGTTTTCGACATTGATAATAATAAATGTTTCTTAAGCACCAAATCAGCGTAGTCATAATTGTGATAGAAGTGAACATTATGACAAAAAGTAATAACATAAGTGAAAAATATGAGACACCAAGTCACAATTTTGAGCAATTATGAGATACTAAGTCAACATTTTGACATACTATGTAATATCAAAATTATGACATTCTAAGTCATAATTATGAGTTATAAGTTGAAATTTTCTCATAATTTTTACATTTTATGTCACATTTTCGACTTATAATCATATATTTTTTTTTTTTAACGTGGCTGAAATAGGCTTCTGTACTTAACCATTAAACTAATTCATCCATTTTAGTTTCCTAATTTCTATTTTATTATAACAGGTATTCTCAAGATAACTTGGACAGCATCAGAACCTTCAGTTGGAGTCAGAGTTTGGGTTTGGACCCGCGCCGTCCCATCTCTGCACCCCTCTATGGACGGTACTGCTACAGCATCCAGACGCTTCCAGCTTCGAGAAACAGACTCGGCCCGTTCAACTCCAGGCTGGATCTCGCCAAACTGGCGTATGTTCTTCCCAGCAGCCAAGGCCAGGCCGGCGGCCCTTTAGAATCCGGTTCTGTATTTATCGGCAAGAGCAGGGATGGATCAGAACATAAAAGAGCAGACGGATCCACCGACAGCCTTCCGAAAGAGAGCGAGACAGGAAGTGAGGTCATCTCTGAGAGCCACACACTCAGCCAGGATCAGGTATCCTTCCTGCCACAAACTATTTATCACATTAAAATCCTATAGAGCACAACAGCATGGGTTCTGGGAGTGAAAATTGTAATAATATTTCACAATATTACTGTTTTTACTGTATTTTTGATCAAATAAATGCTGCCTTGGTAAGCATGAGAGATTTTTTTCAAAAACAACCCCAATCTATTGAGCTATTAAATGGCCTGATCACGTTCTTCACTCTTTTTCTCTCTCAGTCTGTGCATTCGGACCAGGTTCTGTTCGTGAAGGGCTCCAGTCAGAGCGGTTCCTGCTCCGAGGACTCCAGCACTTCTGTGAGCCATAAACCCGAGGCGTCCCCTCACTGCTTGACCACACGGGCCTCCATTTCCACCATCACCACAGACGACTCCACCCCCGCCTCGGCTTTGGACAAGAACGGGGACGCTCCGATCATCAGCACCAGCCAGAGCTCCACCAGCCTGGGCACGACGGAGATGTCATTCAGAACAATGGAAGGTACTTTGCTGAGGGCCGGCGGAGGGATACCTTTGACCGGGACGACACTTCTTTACCCAGAAGCTGCTGGACTAATGGGCTTGTATGGGGTGGGCGGGCAGAACTTTGTGCCACAACTAGTGATGCCCCTCCCTGGAGGGGCGGGGCTATATGAAAGAGGGTGGGGCTTGGGGAATGGGAAGGTTGGCCAAGCAAACTCGGAAAAGGCAGGTGCAGATTCGTTGACAAACCGTATGGGCGATTTCCTGCAGCACCGTCTAGCCCTGGTGACCTTTGACCCCATGCAGCCACCATACGACTCGCTGCAGACGTACGGATTGGAGGGGGGCGGCTCACAGGCCACGTCTCTCAGCTCGCTCGAAAGCGAGGCCGAAAAAGATACAGAGGGACAGAAACACAGATTTGACGAGTGGGGACCCAAGTTCGACAGGCTGCTTGATATTTTCAGGGAACGAGCGAAAGAAAAAGAGGACCACGAAAAACACCAGGGTGAGCGTTTAAAAGAAGAACATCTGGAAGAGGAACTGAACAAGACAGAAGACGAGAGTGAGACAGAAACGAGAAAAGAGGACGAAAAAACTGATTTGAACGAGACAGAGCGGGCCGAGGAGGAAAACACAGAAGAACTGGAAGCAATGCACTAAAGAGGAAATGGGAGTAATGAGGGAAGATGTGATGTCACATCGTGAGCTTTCAAAAGCAATAAGTGCTGAAAGGAGCCAATGAGCACAATCTGGACAAAGAGAATTTTATATGGACCTGCCAAAAACCAGTATGTCAGTGTTTTAGAGGAGCAGAGAGTCTTATGTAAGTCACTCGCGTTCATTTGACGTCCAGCCACACACAGTGCTTACGTTGTAAAATACAAACGTCATCTTTAGCTAAATCTTTTACCTCTCAGATTTTCAATGTGCTCTCAGACTTTTATACCCAGGATTAACATGGTGATCAGATCATCAGTTTTTATGGCCTCACGATGTGAAAAAGATGACAGACGTGGCTTTCTTACAATCTGCTTGCTTGATTTAATCAACAGTATCTGATTATTTATCAAATGATTTCACCACTGGAATTAATTTAATTTAATTATTAATAAATATCAATTAATTGAATTTTTCATTTTTATGTTTTCAGCTTGTATTTGATTTTAGTTTCATTTTTATTCATTTTGAGATTTTGCCAATTTTATTTGTGATTAGATATATTGCAAAAAAGTAAAAAAAAAGTTTGTTTACATAAGATATGTGTGTACTGTATATATTTATGTATATATAAATACACACATACATATGACATATTTCTTAAATATATACATTTATTTATATTTATAAATCATACATATATATTTTTTTCTTAAATATATACATATGTATGTGTATTTATATATACATATAAATATTTAAATTTATTTCTATTTCAGATTTAGTTTTTGTAATTTTAGTACCTAAACAAAAATATTTACTTCAGTTATTTTTTTAGTTTTAATTTTTCTTTTCATATTTGATTTGATTTCAATTCCCGAAAACGGTATTCAATTTTAAGTTTGAGTTAACTATAACAACACTGAATTACACCTGGAATCTTGTTTCTCTCCCCATGACAGCATTTTAAATCTCCATTTCTTTACTTCTATTAAAATCATTTATTTAGTGATGTTGAAAAATGTAGGAAATGATTAAAAAAAATGATCTGAATTATCCATCATTGTTTTTAAAATTCGATAAATGACAGAAATGTTTCAGTTCACACAACCTGTAATATGTAAGTGGCGATTTGACTTGATTTCTCATTAAATATGGTATAAGGTGGGGAATCCACCAAAATAGGGCCCATCTTGTTCCGCACACACACATATTAGCAGCACGTGTCTTAGTCGTCTCTTTCAGCATTCTCCCGTTATGCTTAAGTTAATAATTCACCTCGCCATGACAAGCCAAAGTTATGAAACATCTCATTTCTGAAATATTGATTTCAGCCCTTATGAGCACCATTGTTTGAAAAATAGGTCTCATGAAATATGTACAATCACTGACAAATTCATATTGACGCTTGTGTATTAATAAGGCAACGCTCTCTCGCACGGATTTTGACAGCGAGGAAGCTAAACTGTTTAAAACGGTTCGATAAAAGGCTGTTTTTACTAGGTCGCTGCAACCACACACACATCGATGCATAAAGATGATTTGCGCATGGCTTACTTCTATTCATTTTTAGATTGGTTTTCCTCTCTTCACTAGCCTGGTTTAGACCTCCTGAACCGCTTCAATTCTTTAACCCTTTTTGTTTTTATGGAAGACCTATGCAACTGAAACTTTGAGACGGTGAACATCTGAACTGAATGTGATCCTGTTTCATATAGGTTTTTTGTCCTGTATACACTGTTTGCGTTCTCATGTACAGATGTAAATATCATTGGAAAACTGACAAGCCTTTTGGACCAGAGAGTTTATGTAAATCTGAATCCGTTTATGTAAATGTTGAATTCAATCCTACTGTAAAACCACAGCTGGAAGATCCTGAGAATTTCCAATGTGTTGTACGATCTCTTGTCAAACTGACTGTCATCTGATGTTCAATAAATGGTGTACAGTGAACTTTGGTAAATGTGGATTCACAGACCTATGTACATATGACTGACTTTCTTCGGCAAAGCACAAATGAAATATTCTCTATTCCAATAAATGGAAGTTTGCAGTGATCTGTCAAGCTCTCAAAAGGACAAAATGCACCATTTGTGACCCTGGACCACAAAAACAGTCATAAGGGTCAGTTTTTCGAAATTGAGATTTATACATCAGCTGAAATCTGAATAAACAAGCAATGGTTTGTTAGGATAGGACAATATTTAGCAGAGATGCAACTATTTGAAAATCTGGAATCTGAGGGTGCAAAAAAATCTAAATATTGAGAAAATAGCCTTTAAAGTTGACCAAATGAAGTTCTTAGCCATGCATATTGCTAATCAAAAATGACGTTTTGATATATTTAAGGTAGGAAATTTACAAAATATCTTCATGGAACATGATCTTTACTTAATATCCTAATGATTTTTGGCATAAAAGAAAAATCAATAATTTTGACCCATACAATGTATTGTTGGCTATCGCTACAAATATACCTGTGCTACTTATGACTGCTTTTGTATATAAAACTAATATATATATTTCAAATTAAATACCTGCTTTAAAAAGTACATCGTTAAGGTCCGTGCATGTTGAATTAAAAAAAAAAAATCATAAATATTTCAACTGTGTTGCCAACTCTTTAGAGCATTAAGAACAAAATCCATTAAAATTAACACACTCAAAAGCCATTAATATAATGGTTCATATCAAACACGTTTTTAAATGTTCATAATACACAAAAGCTATTTTTTTTTTCTTTAGTGTTTCATTGAAAGCTTTAAATATATGATTCAGTGTTGGCTCTAGTGCGTAATTATAATCCACTGCATCAATTTTTTAGCCGGCGTGAATTATTAAAATCATTTTAAGATCTAGCAGCACACGACGGGCACGCCACAAACTTCCAAACTACAGAAAACGTTAGCATCTCGAGCTGACACCAAACCGCTGTGATGTTCAGAGGGAGAATGCGCTTTTATTGCACTGTCACTTTGCTTTCTACGCGAGACGCCAACGAAACGGAGAAGAAGAAAGCGAGGTAGAAGCGTGCTTTAGGCTTTAGACCTCAGGATGAGAGATCCAGATCAAATGCATCTTTCCGTCTGTCTCTTGAACTGTATGATGTGTGCAGCACTTTCTGCTTTTATCTAAACAGGTTGTCAGCGAGACACAGAATCACTTATTCAGAAGAAAGCCGGGATCTAGAAGGCAAAGGCACGCCGCCATTAATACCGTGAGCTGGAATAACATTACATTAGAAGGAAAGGAGGCCAGCGGGCTTTTAGACCTTTAGCGATGCTGCCCGCTAACGCTAAATTATTCAGCAAAACACACAAACCGCCACAGATAGTGTATTTTTTTTTTTCTTTCAAGTTTTAAGCAACTATACCTTCAAGACAGCTTCGTCTGCTATATGTAATTCACATTTGACAGCGCTGAAGGGAGAGCGTGATGGCCGCCTGGTCCCTGTAGCCGTTAGCATCTCTTATTTAAAGTGGGAAAATGTAGCTGCGCTAATGACATGAGTTATGAGGATTATGAGAGATCCTGCTGTCACCTGCTCTGAGATGATGTCCTCTGGCTGTTTGTGTGCTCGCTGGAGAAATGAAACCTTCATGAAGGACTTTAATTAACATTTGTTTTCTCCCAGACTACCTCAAGACCACTGTGAGGGGGATAGAATTATAATGGGCTGATTCCTCAGAAGAGCACGCTTCACTACTTCATAGTTTGAAGTAAAACTGTTTTAGGAGTGATATAGTTTTTCGTAATATTTTCTGTTGTGCTTTTGTCATTTTTAACTAGGCTACCTTTTTAATAGTATTTAGTTTTAGTTTACTTAAACTAAATGAGAAATTTCCATCAGCAACTGGCTGAAAAAAAATTAAATTAGTGCTGTCAAACGATTAATCGCTTCCAAAATAAGTGTTTATTTACATAATATCTGTGTGTACTGTGTATATTTATTATGTATATATAAATACACACATACAGTATATATTTTGAAAATATGTACATGTATTTACATGTATATATTTATATTCATACAATTTATATTATATAATAATATATAAACGTAACATTTTTCTTAAATATATACATGCATGGGTGTGTATTTATATATATATACACAGTACACACACATACTATGTAAACAAAAACTTTTATTTTGAATGCGATTAATCGTTTGACAGCACTAAATTAAATGAAAATTTTTAAAAATAGTTTCAAGAAATGATTTTTTAAATGGCTTTAGTTAATGATATAGCTTTAAACATTGTTTATTTTTTATTATTACTTTCTTTTTTCAAACCTTGGAAGATAAATAGCCTGCATTTATATATATATATATATATTTTTTTTTTATAAGTTGTTTATCCTCACTGAGGCTGCATTTATTTGTTTAAAAATACAGTGAACATCAATATTGTGTAAGCATCAATATTGTATTATAATCTATATAATATTATAATTTAAAATCACTGTTTTCTATTAGAATATATTTTAAAATGCAATTTATTCCTGTGACGCAAAGCTGAATTTTCAGCATCATTACTCCAGTCTTTAGTGTCACATGATCCTTCAGAGATCATTCTAATATGCTGATTTGCTGCTCAAGAAACAGTTCTTATTATCATCAACAGTTCAGCTGCTTAATGTTTTTATGGAAACTGATACTTGAGGATTCTGTGATGAAAAAAATCATAAGAACTGCATTTATTTGAAATAGAAATCTTTTGTAACATTTTAAATGTCTTATTGACACGTATGATCAATTTAATGCTTTCTTGCTGAATAAAAGTATTGATAAAAAAAAAAAAAAGAAACTTACCCCAAACTTTGAATAGTATAAATGGACAAATATTTCAGTACTCTAAAAGCTATAAATTAAAACTAGAATTTTTACTTTTATATTAAAAAAATAGTATTTTTGTGTGGAGAAATGAACTCAGTTAGAGACGAATAAGAGAGAAAATGACATTTTAAAAAGAGACCAACAAAAAAAAAATAGAAGACATGTTTTATAAACAGTATAAATATAAAACTATTTTTCCATTGTAGTCTCTGCACAGAAAATCTGACACATACAGCAACAATTGAAACACTGGCCTTTTTGTTTTACAGTTTGCGTGTGCTGTGTTTAGTTCCATTCAACTTAAAAGTCTTTATTAGATAAAAATAAGCAAATGTGCATTTCTTTGGAAGACTAGGTGTGTCACTTAAATAAAGGAACAAACTATTAATTTATACATTGAAATATAAAATTTAAATAAATTGCATCTCAAATGACCAAAAAAAGCTGGAGCTAAATAATAAACTATTTAAATGTTAAAACAGAATTCTAAGTATTGACAGTCAAGTTAAAAACGGTTGATTGCACAGAAACAACCACTAAACATGACACTCCTAGTCCTCTATACATGTCAGTTTTTTTGCAAAGCAAATGGATTCTTCTTCATTTGCAGCAGCTGCATCTCCACAGGACCAGATGCCTTCACTGCTTCTTGCTGAACTGCTCAAGTGCTTTCTTGACTAGATCCAAGGTGATGGCATTATAAACCATCACACAGTGAACACCTGAAAGAGCAGGAAACAGCAGCTGATTCAACCGGACGGACAGTCTCCAACTTCCACCGTACAGTTCCAGATCTCCGAAGCAGCTTTAAAGGTTTGCGGAGGAGAGTAAGCAGAGACTTACCCAGGCTGCCAACCTCCAAGATGTTCCTATCCTCATCATCAAAGAACATCATGTCAGAAAACTGGACGCCACTGTCAGCTTTCAGCCTGGAGACAGAACAACAGTCAGACGGTCTGAGGTACTGTAGACACGCACACATGTGAGCGAGACGCCACATGCAAAGACAGACGCACACACTATTATGCTACTTTGATTTAGAACAGAACTGTGAAATTACACACTAAATTGTTTTTGAAAGGTTTTTATACTCTCCACGGCTACATTTATTTGATTAAAAATACAGTAATATTGTGAAATATTATTACAATTTAAAATAACTGTTTTCTATTTGAATATATGTTCAAATATAATTCATTCATGTGATGCGAAGCTGATGATTATTATTATCAGCAGTTCAGCTGCGTAATAAATCAATTTAAAGTGTCCTTTTAGAATAAATATTAATTTCTTTTTCAAAATTGACAAAAAAATACAATTAAAATTAAACTAATCCAAATTTTGACCGGTAATATGTGACCCTGGACCACAAAACCAGTCTTAAGTCGCTGGGGTATATTTGTAGCAATAGCCAAAAATACATTGTATGGGTCAAAATTATTGATTTTTCTTTTATGCCAAAAATCATTAGGATTTTAAGTATCCCCTCAGATTCCAGATTTTCAAATAGTTGTATCTCAATCAAATATTGTCCTATCCTAACAAACCATACATCAATGGAAAGCTTATTTATTCAGCTAAATCCATAACGTTATTCTAAAGTACAACTTTAAAACGCTAAGTGTGAAAACTTACCGAGGTCGAACACTATTAATTTCGGCTTAGACATCTTTGATTAGCGACTGACAAGGAGAAAACTAGACACAATTCAAAGCATGTTTTCCACAGAATTCTGGTTTACCGGTAAAGCGGAAGTAGAGTCATGACGTCAGCAATGCGTACGAGGTTACGTGGCTTTGAGGTTTTGCAACCAGCCCTCAAAAACAAGAACAAGAATAACATCATCAACAACAACAATAATTATGATGATAATAATAATAATAATAATTAGATATAAAATAAAACTTGAATGCCAAAAATGTATTTTATGATAAAAGGTTTATGCTATTTTGTGATTATTCTACCAAGCAGAAAGAACAAGCATATATAATTAGATTTTATAAAATAAAATATTATGTTTTATATCATTAATGTATACATTACATACAGATACATATACATTTTGATTTGAAGGGGGGAGGAAGTTAAACAATATAAAGAGTCTGAAAGTTTTTGCACTTTGTTGGAAGGAGTTCATATACACGTTATGGTTTTACAAAAGCAAAAAATCTGTAACTACAGTATTTTGGCATATTATGGTTATCATAGTGTTTTTTATGCAAGAGACAGAAAAATATTAGGAGTTAGAAGGTGCCTTGAAACTAATATCAAGTGAGTGATTGTATGAGTAATATTAGTGGAAATATTTATTGCTATGATTTTACATTGTATTAGAGTACTTGTTTATATTAACATAATATTTAAATATTATTCATTATTGTGCCTTATTTTATTAATAATCGGGGTTAATGATCAAATAAGTTACCAGTTTAACAAATTTAAATCATACTTGTCAAATATTAAAGTAGTCATAAAAATAGCCTTAAGTGATATTCTCCATTATATTCTCACTTTTTTTTAGAATATATTTACAGTTGACAGAAATGCGTACTTAATGGTCATGTTGTATTTTGACTGTATATACTGAGAATAAACAAACATCCAGGGAATTCATATAAATGCAAGACCAAATCAGACACATACCAAAGTAGAAATCAGTAACACCAAAAACAACGCTTCACAAAATTTTATTCAAATTTATGTGCAAATAGTTTAAGTGTTAGTAATTATTAAATAGTCTGTGCTCTGTGTTTTTAGCGGCACTTTGCTGCCTGGTTGCCCTGTAGCTGTTGTTTTCGCTGCTCCACAAATTCAGCATTGAGGGACATCAGCTGCGTCAGGATGCTCATGGAGGGCTTGATGTGTCGCACCTTTATGACGCAATCGATGGATTCCTCCACCATCATTTCACGGTGGATCATCAGATATGCCAGAAAAAGTGTAGGGGAGTGGCTGACACCATCACAGCAGTGAATTAACACCTTATCTGTGGAAATAAAAACAGAAAAACGGTCCAAAAAGCTCATTTCCTAAAAATTGGTCACTGCAGAACACTTGATAAAGGATCTTACTTTCTGGGTTCCTCAGGGCCTTGTGGATGAATTTGGCAGCTGGTAAGAAGTACATGCCCATGTTCAAACCATCTCTGTGTGTTGTAGGCAAGCCACAATATTTGATGTTCATGCCTCTGTAATATTTCTTCCCTGTATTAACCTTTCCATTCAGGTCTTTCTCTTTTGGCATTCCCATCAACAAGCCCCTCAGCTTCTTCTTCACTGCTGCAGCGTTTAAGATGTGGGTAATACCCATCTCTTTGAGTTTGGTTCGGTCTCTTGCTGTTTCTCTGCACAAGAACACAACAACCTAAATGAGACCTTCAGTAAAGAGGATTTATATTGTAGAAATAGAATTGTGTTTAATTCCATGCTCCTGCATTAGATTATTGCTTCATCACATGATTTATATTAATCTATATAAGTTGCAGACTTACTCATTTCCCAAGAAGATGTTGGGCCAGATCTCAGTGACAGGTGTCTCAGACAGTGTACATTCCTCCAAACGGTTTTTCAACTGGAAAATGTTTAGAGGAATATAGTTCTCCAACACTGAAAGCTCTGTCACTTGAGGTTCTTGCTCGCGAACATTTGCTTCTGGGATACACGGAGGCTCTGGAACAGCCGAATCCTTCTGAGGCTGTGCTGAGATCCCAAAAAGCTTTTGGAAGAACTTACTAATTTTGTTGATCTTCCTCACTTTGACATATTCTGAAAATGAGGAAGACAAAATTATGTTATTAGAAACATCTTTAACAACAGATTAAACATGAATCATTCGTCTGACTTTAAAGACATTCTGTTTGCATGTCATTGTAATTTTGCAACTCAAATGCTCTGCTGACATTCACCTGTTGCGATGTCCTCCTCAGGGGTTTCAGGAGAAGCATCACTTCCACCCTGATCGTTCCAGCTGCTGCTCCCTGCCACTTCTGTTGAAGGCCCTTCTGGATCGGTCAGATCTTTAGACACCAGCGTTGGGCTCCTCAGCTCTGATATGGCATCGCTGATGGCAACCACCAAACCTTCTGAGGACACAGGTTCTGGTTCAGAACTGCTCAGGATAGACCATTCCTCAGGATCAACCGGATCCGGTTCAGGTTCCATAGGCTCAGGTGTTGAGGACAAAGGTTCAGATGTTGGTTCAGGAGCGTTAGCAGGTGGGACACACAGTGACTCTGAAACATCTGTATCCAGCTGTGCTGAGATCTCACAACGCTTTTGGAAGAACGCACTAATTGTCTTCCTCACTTCGGCATATTCTAAAAAATGAAGAAAAACAACATGTTATCAGAAACATCTCTAACCACAGATTAAATATGTAATGTGTGGTCACTTTTACTGTTGCTCAACGAAATCAAGTGACGGCCATAACAATTCCCATGCAGATTTCCCCCATATATTCAAGTTGGACACATGAATTCACCACACTGACCAGTAGAAAGCTGCTTGGTTTGAAATGGTTTAAAAGGTTCAGCACATACATCTACTCTGTTGATGTTTACCTATTGGGATATCCTCCTCAGAGATATCAAAAGAAGCATCCAAGCAACCCTGACCAATCTCACTGCTGCTTCCTGCTACTTTACAAAGGAACTCGGAAACAGCCAGATCAGTTTTGGGCTGTGCTGAGATCCCAGTCCGGAAAAACTCACTAATGGTCCTCCTCACTTTGGCAAAGTCTAAAAAAGAAAAACATGTTATTAGAAACATCACTAACCACAGATTAAACATTGATAAAGTGTGGTCACATTTACTGTTGCTCGGTGAAATTAGGTGAGCCAAAAAAAATTCTGTACACAGATTTCGCTCATTTTCATGATGGTCACTTGAATTCACCATGCTGACCAATAGAAAGCTGCTTGTTTTGAAACAGGTTCAGCATGCGTGTTTCCCGAACGAATGCATTGTTTTAACCACTGCACATGTGCAAAATCTGTGTGGAATGTACTTTGTGTGAGCTGTGCTCACAATGGAACTTTTTTTCCCACCGAAATTTCACTGATGTGATGGCAACTTTAGTCTAACATTTTTGTTTTTTTGCAACTCAATACAGTTTGCCTTTCAACTGCTCTGTTGATATTTACCTATTGGGATGTCCTCCTCAGAGATTTCAGATGAAGCATCCACCACACCACCCTGACTGATCTCACTGCTGCTTCCTGCCTCCTCACACAGCGACTCGGAAACAGCCAGATCAGTCTTAGACTGTGGTGAAATCCCAGTTCGGAAGAACTCACTGATTGTCTTCCTCACTTTGGCAAATTCTGGAAAAGTAGAACAATATGTTATTGGAAACACGTCTAACCACAGATTAAACATGAATAATTAACGTGCGGTCACATCAAGTGAAATCAAGTGAGAACAAAGGAATTTGCGAAGCAGATTTAGCTCATTTTCCAGTTGTTCACTTGAATTTTCCATTTATAACAAAGACATAAACTGTAGCACAAAAAGTGTTTTACAGCAGTAATGACTGAAAAAAATAAGCTATTTTATGTTGTTTTCACACTGCTGTACCAAAAACATATCGAACCATAAACTATTCTGTGTGAGCTGTGCTCACAATGGACCTTTTTTGCCAGCAAAATGTTCCTGAAATATGCACATTTAGTCCGACATTTTTATTTGCACCTCATTGCAATGTTGCATTTCAACTGCTCTGTTGACATTTACCTGTTGGGATGTTCTCCTCAGAAGTTTCAGAAGAAACATCCATGCCTTTCTGATCGATCTCACTGATGCTTCCCTCCACTTCTGTGGAAGGCCCGACTGGATCAGTCAGTTCTTCAGACACCAGTGACACCGACTCTGAGATGGCATCGTTGACATCAACCTCCAGCTACACATCCTTCTCCTCACAGGAGACTTCTTCCAGCTGCACATCTTTCTCCTCACAGGAGACTTCATCCAGCTGCACATCTTTCTCCTCACAGGAGACTTCATCCAGCTGCACATCTTTTTCCTCACAGAAAACTTCTTCCAGCTGCACATGTATGTTCTCTGGTTTACAGCAATTGAAATGGTCATAGATGGCACTGGTGATCTCTGACTCCTCATCTTGGTCATCTGATGCCCAGAAACTGTCAGTGCAGTAGAAGACGCCATTGACATAAACATCCACAAGCACCTCTCTCGGTTCTGAAGACATGATGGTGTCTGGTGTTTTGGATCTGATAATGTCAGATGTAGAGTTGTCAAATTGTATGTGAAACACACTGTGAGTATAGATTGAGTCTATAAACTGTATGTGTCAACACTCCAAGTATAAACTCAACAGTGTTTGAACGGTCTGTATTGGTAGACTTTCACTCAGACTCGCGTTTCTGCTCAGAAAATCATCGAAGTGAAGAGATTCTTTAAGTATGTCTAATTACTGTTCTATGAGTGACGTCATAAAAAAATGCGCTCTTATTGTCGTTCCACAGTTGCCATAGAAACAGCAGCTTTCGATCACAGTCGTGGGCGATATAATGGCGATATCGTTTCTATCACGACATAATATTTTAAAATAAGCACATATCTGTATAGCCTACTTAATGTCGAATGTACGTTTCTTGTACTAACACTGAGCCAGGATTTGCAAAACGGCCATATTTGAGAAAAAATCGAGTAGTTTGGATCATTACTGTCGGTCGTTTAACATTTCTAACCTAAAATATTTGTCATATATTAAATGTTTTTCGCTACTTCAATTTCCTTCTTACCTCACTCTCTTTCAAAGCTAAAACTGACGCTTCGCGCGTCTGAACGGTAAACCACGCCTTCTTTGATTTGATTGGCCATCTCAATCATTTTGACATTGATAAGCTCTGTAACATTTGATAATTTTCTCAAATTAATTATTTTATTTTCACTCCGTTACTGATTTGAATCAGTTTGAATCATATGGCGTTATTTTAATAACAAACATCAAGAGCTCATTATTTTAGCGCGAAACTGTCCACTCGCACAAGGATTTCTTTGCTCTGGACGCGCGCACTCAGATACACGCTGCTCTCTCCCAAAGACACTTTCAACCCATATATCAAAAACATTACATATCCTGACTTTAATTAAAAGGGTAGCCTACTTTAGGTAAAGCATTTGTACCCCGAGAAAATGCTCAACATGTACATTCTATAGGCTAGAATTATAAAGCTTCATTGTTTACAATAGGGGAAAATATGACAATACAGATTAAACCTTTTTGTATTTCTTTTTTTGTATTTTATTTATTTATTTATGAAGCTGTTTCATTGCAGTGGTTATGTCTACATAAAAAAAATGATAGGTAGGCTACAGTGTACAAAATGATTTTCGAAGTTGTAAATGAAACAGATTAGATTTCAGTCTTAGTACTTAAACATTTCACATTTAATTCAATGTATTAATTATAACATTTATTTGTAATTAGATGTGAAATTTACTAGCAATAAGGGAATTTGTTTTTACACCGTGTTAATCATTTTTATTTACATTTATTTATATGACACAAAGCAATCACTTTTAATATTAAACAGCAAGCACAAACTACGCAAAAGCGGCAGCCCTTCTGATGCACTCAATGCCCGAATTCGCTCGCTCAGGTGAGCTACAGTATGTCTTCCATCTTTCATTTCCTGCTCAAATAAAATGACATGAAATATCATGGCTGTTCCAGATGATATCCCTCTCTCGCTCTTCCCCTCAATTCAGGCGCGTTTGATTAAACCCATCTTCTGTCCCCGAAGCCTGTGGTGGTGAGGACAATGCCCATCAGAACCATCAGCCACAGGGAGGCTGAGAGGAGCCGGTTGCTAGGAGACCATCAAATTCCAGACTCATCTTTGAAGAAGCTGCTGTTGATGCATTCCTGGGATAACTGGAGTAAACAGACATGAAAGTGAAGCACTAATGATTTACAACCACAGATGTGTCGTGAGTAATTATTCTCCTATTCTCAATCAATCAAACGTATAATATCACTGGTGAGCTGCCAGAGTTGTGAAAGTCAATGCCACCATTGCATCTTATAGTCACTTATTACAAGTTCAGTCCTCGTCGAGTTACCTGAGGTTAAGAGTCTTGATTAACCCTATAAAGCCTGCTGTAACATTTGACACTCAGGACCAAACTTTGCTGAAAAACCTGTTGTACACAATCACAAGCCTTCTTTTATCTGGTTTATACATATTTAGCAAGTAAAATTAGTATAATTTTTTCTTAATTATACTTTTAGTATAATTAAGAACATCCAGCTTCAGCTTGGAATTGTGCTGTGAAAATAATGAATTTAAGTAAACATAAGAATAACTTTTTTATTAGCCTATTAGTAATATTTCAAGATGAGCACTTACTTAACGTGCCCACGCTGCAAGTGAGATGTTGTGCACATATTATAGTTAATTTAGAATGGATTTTTTTTTGCACCCCTCGCTTACTTCAATCACAATGTCATGCTGCTGTGTGTTGAAATGAATTGACATGAAATGCTTGGCATAAAGGCTGATTTATTACTGTCTATAAATATTTATTACCTGTAATTTAGTGCAGTGCATGCTTCCTACTTGCCAGTCTGCACCACAGTTTTTGAAGGGATTCAAATTTGCCCTGCAATGTGTTAAAAATTACAATAAACCTCAATATGACTTTTAAGTAATGGCCTAAAGGTAAGAATTTTGTTGCAACACCCTTGAAGAAATCCCTTCAGGGATATGCTTTGGTCCAACCTCTTCAGGAGTTTCATGTACTGCATTAATACTAAGCTCAGTGTACCCTGCTAAAAAGACCGGTTTTAACCAGCTGGATGATTTGCTGGTTTAGTCTGTGTCTTCAGTCTGACAAGACCACAAAACCCCTCTAAAACCATTAAATGAGACAGGCCAGGGACGCCAAAACTGGGCTATGCAGTAGTGCATAAGGGTGCCTCATGAGGGAGGAGTGCCATTTTGCCGAAATCATTCTGTGAAAATCTTTAATAAAACGTTATAAATCATCACAAGCTTATTTGTTTAAAATGATGAATGGAAACATATTTATTTATCTTTTTAAGTAAGTTCAAGATATATTTTATCAAGTGAGCACATCAACCATTCACCTTTCAACGTAATGATTGTCATAGATACAGTCACGCGACCAAAATAAATAGAGGAGGGAACATTCTGTGGCTCCAAACGTAAAAGAAAAAAAACTAAATTTTAAAATGAGGACAGCAATGTCTAAGTGAGCAAACAGAGATGGGTAAGCTTCACCTATATCTTTTTTAATTGTAAGTCATGAAGTAAATCAAAATTTAATGTTATTGCCTGTAAGGGCAAGGAGTATTAGTGTTATTATCAGTTCAGTTCCTATTTCCCTCAAAATTTAAAAAAGTTGTGTTTGTGAATGTGTTTTTGATTTACATTAGAGAGAAAGATCATAAACAGGGATTCAAACTAGTCACCTTTCCCCGAAAATCACCATTTTGAATTCAAAATAGGTCATTTGTGTGATTCATGTATCCGATGAGTTTTTGAGAACTCACTTGCCGCTTCATAATTCAGTACAAAACAGTGCTGAACTTTTTTGTGATTTTTAAGTGTTTTAATTGTAATTTTACACTGTCTAAATATAAAACCAGAAGCAAAACATGTTAAAAGAACTATATTAGGGGGTGGAAACGGCAAATGTGTCATTGAGTGATGGTCTGCAGCCATCCACTTGTTATAGTGGGAATATTGTGTATAAAAATAATATAAGGGCCCATCCACATGGAGACGCGTTTAGCTGTATACATGAAAATTTTATATCGTATCGGCGTCCAGACGGATCCGGAGTTTTGGGAGCCTGAAACCAAGATTTATGCACATGCTTCTTCTCCATTTTTAGTGTATCTCTGTGGCAGAATTACAGCACCACATACTGGTCTGGTATGTATACTACATCATTTTGAGTCGGTTTCAATGGTTTCGTGTGTACGCAGATATGTCTTGAGATGACGCCGTGTTTACAGAATTTTTTTTTTTTTTAGAACAAGGAAGAAAAAAGATCGGATAGGGAAAACTCTGGCTTCGTGTGGATGAGCCCTAAATGCAAAAGTGTTTGTTTTTCACCAGGTGGCAGCAATCGTCCATTTCCACACTAAATTCCACAAATACATAAAAATGCCATAAATCCCTTCTTAACCAAAAAGTGAGCAATATTACATTTGTTTGTTTCTGAAAAAAAAAAATATATTAAAATAAAAATGTAACATCTTTGTCACTTTTTTTCCACCCCGATGAGTTTTGCAGTGTGCAGTCAAACATGATATCAGAAACTATTCAGCAGTTGTGCCCCTAAGACAGACAAACGGAGTAAAAAAAGAAAAGAAACGTGTCATAACTTCAACAACACTCTTTACTCCACAAAATAGATCACTGGAATTTCTACTTGACCTCCAGACCAAGACAGTTGCCGGCCATAATTACTACCTCCATCTGATTGGTGTATAGTGGGAGGGACGAGCCTATAAGTAATTGAAGGTCATCAGCACTGCGGCTGATGTACTGAATTTAATGACCAACTTGATGAGTTATGTTCTTTAGTTATGCACTGCAGCTGAGGGGTATAAATGCATTCCTACATTCCGGCTATTTTATAAATTAATAAAATTTGATGCTATAATTGCTGGACAAAAACAAAAAACTCTCTAGAGTGGCAATATTCATGCTTACTAAAATGCAGACTAGTGTGATTCAACAAGTGCCTTTTTTGTCTTTTTATATACATATTTTATATATGAAGGTCATATTAAAATGGTCTTGCAAACTGCTTTATCTTCTTTTATTTTTCTGCTTTTATGAAATGGGTTTATGAATAGATGTTGTTTTACCAGTCTAAGGCCTAGATTTTACGTTTTTAAATCTGAAAATCTATCATAAAAATATTAATTATATATTTTAAAAAAAGTATATATATATATAATACAAATTACAATTTCAGTTCTGGTGTCATTTTCACCAGAAAAAAACGATTTTTCCTCTAATTAAGTCGTTTTTCCCCCAAATCAGCGTACTTGGTTACTAAGAAGACAACAGTGGAGCCTGAGAAGGAATATGAGAAAACAAAGAAAACCAAGGTAAATCTGGCTTGCAAACAGCATACATTATTTTGCATCATCACTCAAGCAGTACATTTGTGAAATTATGCATAGTGATAAATATGTATTTAGAATACATAATGTGCTACCTGAGAAATCAGCCGTAGCCATTTCATTCCAAATGGTGTTTAAGTGTCATTTCACAGAAAAAAGACAACACTGAAAAACTGTAGGTACTGTATGTTTGAAGAGTTTTTCAAAAGGTTCACAGAACCAAAAATGCCCTAGCTGTTTCTTTGAATGACGGACTGCAAAATGGACATTAAAATGTTCCGTTTGTGTGGATCACTTTATTTGATCTTTCGAACATTCAAAACCGGCTGCTCATTTATGTCAGGCTTCAGATATAGATTGAGTTGAGGTTGAATAACAGGAAATTCACCCGCTGCTCGTCATAATGAAATTCTAGCACCATTGCAGGTTTAAACAAGTATACTTCATTCTCACTTCGTGGATCTTTGTTAAGTGAATCTCTCTTTTCATTTCCATCTTTTTGTCATTCATTTCTCCTAAGTTCACTCTGACTTTCTCCATTTGATCTGTCAGACTGAGTGTTGCTGCATTTCACCCTGTTTCAACATTACGTCTTCTTTCTCTATGCTTTCACAGCAATTCCCAATTCTTACAGTCATTTTCCTCCGATGGATTCACCTGCTCCCGCTGAGATTTGATTGACAGGCTCTTAAGTTCAGATGTTGCCGACTAAACGGCCCGTCCCTCCGCGAGCTTCGCTTTGAAGACATCTGCATCTGTAGACTATAGAAAGTACACAGCAATTTAAAAGAACTCATTGCAAAGTTTTCTGGCACGGTGCAGGTTTATGTAACAGATTTGGGTACAAATCTAATTCACTCCCCCAACAGCACACAAAGAAACATTATCTGTTAATCTTCCAGCAGAGGAAAAACTTTAAAAGTGATTCTGAGGGCAAGTGGGCATTTATTTGAGAATTACATTTTTATTTTTTTTAACCTCAAACAATGCAGCTGTGCGTCAATCTAATCAACACGCGGATCTCATTAATAATTCCCCTCTTAACGAGACATCTCTAACATTGATTATTGTAATACTTATGGGACGAGTGTATCATCATGAGCCTTTATGGTCCCGCAGGAGGAATTTGTTTAATCCGTGTATATTCATATTTAAACAATAACCACGAATCCCCGCGGGAAAGATAAATCACAAATGAGATCTCTTAATATTTCTTCAACAAAGCATTTCTACAATTCAATCTTCAGTTTTGCTCTTGAGAAAAAAAAATCCCAGTAATCTTAGATGCGTCTATAGAGTTTCAGAAAATAATGTCTCAAACTGTCCTCGAATTTGCCAATATAGTTAATATGAAGGCAAACATTTCTCATCAATGTATTCCAAGGCTAGGTTATGGTAAAATACAAACTTTACATATATTATTAGAGCTGCACATTTCTAGATATTTTTTTTTAGAATATGATCACAATTCTGAAGAACAACATATTTATTTCAGTGATTTAAAAAAGTACTGCGCAAAGCAACAAGCAGTTTACTAGAGTGTCGGAGAAAATGTTCATTTTAAAAATGCAATAAATAATTAAACTAAATCAAAAATATATAAACAATTTATTAAACTGCCTTAATGAACAAATCAGTTGTGTGAATTCAGTGACTCGCCTATAAAACCTTTTTTTCCCTCACTTTTGTTTCTGAATAAATCACATTTTGAACAATTTGGTTCAGTGATTAATTCAATGACTCACCCATGTTGTTTCATTCTTGAACGAATCAATTAACTGAATGATTTAATGACTCACAGACGATAACTTGTTGCCACCTGCTGAAATTGTTACACTCTATGTAATTAATACAATATTTAGGGTCAAATTACTTTATTTTGATCACTGCCGATTTTTAGATCCAAACTAGGAAATTGATCGCAGTACTTCTTTGAATATTTGAAGGGGTTAACAGAAACTGTCATTTAGAAATAAAATCACCTAGGAGCCACATCAAAGAAAATATAATATACTGAGAACTCCACTAGCCCTCTGAGCTATGAATGAGCAACATCTGAGCAATAAAATCTCTCTCATGGCCAAAAAACATATCCATCCAGCTTTCTCCTTTTAAGTTTGGTTTATCTCAGACTGCATCTGAAACTACTAAATATTCTCATTTTTAAAATTCAGCGGGAACTTCTGTTTTGAGTTTTGAAACTCATAGTATGTTTTATATTAGCCTATCAAGCTTTTTGTCTCAAAAGTAAACTTTGATCCTCTATTTTTAGAGATTTTAGATTTAGTTTTCCTAAAAAGCATGCAATGGAAAAACAGAATGTATGATTGGAGAAAATAACAGATTTGATATTTTTGAGTGAACTTTTCCCATCTCATTTTTAACTAGTCATACTCTTAGATGTGTGTATCACTGGAGGGGAGATATAACGAGATAAGACATCCTTCACACCACTTGCGTAGTTATTTCTAAAGGTGCCAAAACAACAGAGAGACTGTTAAATTGCCAATTATGCTACTTGCTTCATTTATTTATTTAGTGTTTATCCATTTATCCTTTCAAAACAAGGATACCGACATTTTCACGGTTGCTAAGCGAAAAACCCAAACAAATAAGCATCTGGATAATTGCAATTGACCTCAAAAGTCGCTCATTACAGCTTTTCTCAAATAAAGTATCCAAATAAAGTTTAGTCTTCTTCAGCTCAAGGATGTTTTTTTTTCAGATGTGCCTTGTGATCTAAAATCCATCTATCTGCAACTTAACATCAAGATTATAACAAAAAGTTTAGGATAGGAGCTATGATTGAATATGACTTGAAGTTTTAACAACAATCTAGTAAGATAAATGATCATCTGTTAATGATTTAAATAGTTATCTTGTGTCAGCTGGCAGCAAGGGGTCGGCAAGTCCGCAACTAATTTTCATGATGGATGGTGGATTTCAATTACCCTTAATCTGTAATTAAAGTGAGAAGAGGCAGCCAATGGCTGTGATTTATTACATCAGAAATGTCCGAGACACAATCAGGATAGCAATCTATAATTGTATAATTGAGAAGAGTCGTTCGCCTTATCCTCCCCCAAACCTGGAAACGTGGGAGAGCGAGCTGAAACAAATTTAAATTCTGAGTTCCACAAAGAACTTTTTACGCTCTAGTCTTCGAGAAAACATCATCAACTGGTTCGTTAAAGCAGCGGTATGTGTTTTTTGTTTTTACCCTGAAATATCAGTTTCGTTCTGATTGTACACAGATATTTCTAATAAGGTGAATGGCTTCGGTTTCTTTCCCATGTTGACGAAAATACATCAGAAATCACACACTCTCTGAGTAGGTATAAGTTACTTAACGACTGTTAAAAAGTAGTGATAGGCACTTTTTAAACATGGCTTCATGAAGCTTTGAAACTTTTGCGAATCATTTGTTTCGAACTAGAAATTCAGAGTGTGTATCAAACTGGCATAGTCACATAATTTCAGTAAACAAAGCTTTATGTCAAAACTGTTTCAAAACATTTTGAAATTAAAGTGGTTGACTGCTAGGGGGTGATCTATGTTAACCCATAAATGTTATAAATTTGTAGACATTTTAATGAAACAAAAAGGAAGAATTGTAGAAAATAGTCTTAATTGGCCTTAGTGCTCCGCATAAAACAAGCAAAACAAAATTCAGGGGGCGTTTACACGATACCTAAAAACTGAAAAATTTCAGTTTTCGCCATCCATTCACACAACAATGGCGTTTTGGGGCGCTAACTACTAAAACGTGAATTTGTGAAAAGGGTGACTGAACTAAACAGTGTTCAGTCAATAGATATGTGCGCAAGCACCTATTGTTTCTTTACAAAGTGACATCACCACCTACTGGTCTGGCATGCATAATACAGCATTTTTAGACATTTTCACGGATCTGTGTGAACAGGGATTGTTTTAACAATGTTGTATGCAAAGCTTTTAAAAAATGCAAAGGAAAAACTTTTCGGTTTTTAGTACACCACTGTCATGTAAACATACTCTTAAAGGGATACTGTAGTTCACCCAAAAATGAAAATTTTGTCATTAATTACTCACCCTCATGTTGTCCCAAACCTGTAAGACCTCCATTCATCTTCGGAACACAAATTAAAATATTTTTTAATGAAATCTGAGAGCTCTCAGACCCTCCATAGACAGCAAGGGTCCTTACACGATCAAGGTCCAGAAACGTAGCAAGGAGGTCAGGGGTTCAACCGTAATTTTACGAAGCTACAAGAATACTTTTTGTGCTCAAAAGGAAAAAAACAAACAAAACTTTATTCAAATTTGTCTCCTCTGCGTCACCCTAGTGCCATTTTGGAGAACATCCACTGGACGGAAACTGTGTACGCTTTTCTGTGTTAGCCGCATGCCGGATGCGCTGTTGTCGTTCAAATCAAAGCATAAATATATGTAGAAGACGTATCCGCGCAGTGCGGCTGACACAGAAGAGCGTACGCAGCTTCTGTTCAGCGGATATTCTCCAAAATGGCGCTACACTGACGTAGAGGAGACAACTGTTGAATAAAGTCATTATTTTTGTTTTCTTTGCATACAAAAATTATTCTCGTAGCTTGGTAAAATTACGGCTGAACCCCTGATGTCACATGGATTATTTTACCGATCTCCTTGCTACGTTTCTGGACCTTGATCGTGTAAGGACTGTCTATGGAGGGTTTGAGAGCTCTCAGATTCCATCAAAAATATCTTAATTTGTGTTCCGAAGATGAACGGAGGTCTCACGGGTTTGAAACGACATGAGGGTGAGTAATTAATGCCAGAATTTTCATTTTTGGATGAACTTACCCTTTAATTGGCTGAAATTGTAGGTCATCCTGGGACTGTTTAAAGAATAGGCCTGTTGTGAATTTGGACATACTATATTCTGTTCATATTCTATATGGTATGTTTGCGATTTTTAGATGCAGCCCATGTGTACAGCTATTATATATATATATATATATATATATATATATATATATAAAATTATAAAACCTAACTGTAGGGGGCTCCAAAGGTGCAAAAATACACCTATAAAGAACTCATAAACCAACAATATACAACAATATAATGTTACATCATAAACGTTTTTGCTCTGCAGAACCTCATGAACTCTATACAGTGAAAAATGAGGTTGCAATGAGTCATTATATAAGAGTGTGAAGCACATTTCATGAAGCTTTATGCCTTTGCAATTCTTTATTCAAATATTCACACCGTACCAAACGACACGGAAGTTGAAGAATGTGGAGGTTTTTCAATACCGCAGCCAAATTTGGAACATTTCAAAGTGCGTAAATATGATGTTTTGCCAGGTTTGGGATATCTAGCTCCCAGCAGGCACTGAAGATTTGCAGTGATGTCAAATGATGTCAAGCCACTGGCTTATTTCACCAAGGTGTTCTACCAAGTGCTACTGGGAATCTTTTCTGCCTGCTGTCATCAGACTGTACAACGCCTCCTCATCTTCCTCCTGCGCTGACTGTCCTCACAGCAGTCTGGGCTGCTTCCCCAGTCACGATTAATGACACTGTCTCTGCGCCGAGTGTTTGTGCAGTTGAGGACTGAGCGCTTCACAATCATGCTGCTGTTTATGCATGAAATTTCCCCTTGGGGTTCAGTGAAGTCCGATTGAGTCTAATGAATCACTTTGTTTGGGCATGAATTGATTCACTGAATGTTTTTTTGCCTCCTTTTTGTACTGAATTTCTGTTTTGCAGTTTTGACTGGATGGACTGAAGCATGACATATGAAGGAACGGACATGAACGAACAGTCTCAACTAATCATCTCAAATAAGGTGACAGCAATAAACTTGAACATATTTACTACCGTACTATCGAACATATTCAGTATTCAGCAAGGATGCATTAAATTTATCAAAATATATAATACACTTATAATGTTCAAAAATATTCTATTTTAAATAAATGCTGCTCTTTTGAATTTCTATTCATCAAAGAATCCTGGAAATAAACTATCACGGTTTCCACAAACACATGAAATATTATTAAGTTACGTCAGTAGCAAATCAGTATATTAGAATGATTTCTGAAGCATCGTGTTACACTGACTATTTAATGATGCTGAAAATTCAGCGTTGCATCACAGATATAAATTATATTTTAAAATATAATCAAATAAAAGAGTTATTTTAAAATCTAATAATATTTCTCAATATTACTCTTTTTATTAGCCCTGGTGAGCAGAAAAGTCTTATGCTTAACAACCCCAAACTTTTTAACCTTAGTGTATGTTTACACCAATTACAAGCTTAAACTAGAAAAACTACACATTTAGAAATCATATAAATGCATAACAATATTTCATCATTAAAAAACCTAAAATGCCACTTGAATCAGTGAATCAGTTCATGTGCGAACATACTGATTCAGCAGATTGATTGACTTTCCACTGAATTTTTCTTTAATGCAATAAAATGTGACAACAAAAACAGTGATGTTACACTACTGTTTATTGGAAAACAAATAGCTTGTTAATGCAATTCTAATGTAAACCAATAGCTAGAAACACAGTAACACCAGGCATCTAGAGATGAATAAAATAAAGACAAAAAGTATCTTCACCACTCAATTTAAAATCATTACAATACAGCTCCCATTAAACATCATTAGCTTCTTGGGGAAATTAAAAAATCATGAAACTATGAAATAACTGGCAGTATCTTGCAGCTAGAACCCTAGTTTATGAGAAAACAAAAGAGCGCTAGTGAATATAATGACTCTATAATGGCACTTTAATGACAATCAATACCATTGCCCAACATGACCCATTCATCTCAGAGGAGCGAGATGAGTCTGAGGAGACTCTTTCATTAGTTACACGCAGCTAAAATATATTACAACACTTACCTGTTCTTAATTAAAAATTCTCAAGCGTTGTATCATAATGCATCATATAGGTTAATAATAAAAGATATCACAATGTGATAGTACATTATCGTAAGAAATTTTTAAAACCTTACATTACCAGTCAAATATTATAATAATTAAGATTTGTGTGTGTGTGTGTGTTTTTTAAAAGAAGTCTCCTATTATCATCAAGGCTGCTTTTATATAATCAAAAATACAGTAAATTTGTGAAATATTATTACAATTTAAAATAACTGGTTTCTATTTTAACATATTTTAAAATGTAATTTATTCCTGTGATCCAAAGCTGAATTTTCAGCATCATTACTCCGGTCTTTAGTGTCACATGGTAGTGTATCACAGTTGCCACACAAAAATACCGTTTTGTTTTAACTGTTTTAAAGATTTATAATAATAATAATTAATGGTTCTTGAGCAGCAAATCAGTATATTAGAATGATTTCTGAAAGACTGGAGTAATGGTGCTGAAAATTCAGCTTAGAATCACAGAATTTTATTTTTTTTTTTAACAACATGTATTCAAATAGAAACAGTTGTTTTAAATTGTAATAATTCACAACATTGCAATATTTTTTGGTGAGCAAAAAGACTTCTTTTAAAAACCTTTGACTGGTAGTGTCTATAGCAAATGGAAATAATGAAGAAAAAAAAAGAAAAAAAAAAGATGCATCCTACCCTGTGAGACAGGTGTGTAATCACATACAGCTGACTAAACTATTTAGAGATTTATAGCCATTTAAAATCATCTTTGGTTCTCTGAGCTCAAAGGCCAGACATAATACCAGGTAAACCCTTTTGATGGTCACATAATGCCGGATGTGTGTCATTACATGTATTTCAGCTCAATCCATTTAACCGGGCAGTGTTAAATGTCATGGTTTATGAACATGACACATCTGCTCATTTTATGTATATGTGATGGCTCATAATAGTAAAAGATCTTCCCAAACTCATTTGCGTTATAATGACTGCAGAACTTTGTCCCCTGCTGTTCTCGAGGTAAAACAATTGTGTACACGTGCTGTGATTGGCGTACACTGATTATAGCCATATTTTCAAATATCTTCTTTTTCACTGTGATTAATTCTAGAGCTGACTGTTTCCATGGAGATATTCAAATGACTTGACATCAATTTTCATAACTTTTCTTTGATGCTGCATCATTAAAATCTCATGGTAACCTCTGTTACCTTTGAGATCTTAGCGTGTGGCAGTTGTTGTTTCATGGCAAAACGATTTAACAGCAGGTTAATGCTTAACCAAGTTTGCTTCTCATCCCTGTGGAGCTAACGTGTGCTTGCTGTCATTTCTCAACTCAATCAAAACTTTTAAAAAAAGGTTGTGACATTTTTAAGTAGATTGGAAAACTCTCTTATTGCTTTAATATAAAGTTATCGTGTAAATTTGTGTTTTGATTTGTTTTCTTTGTTTTAATATGCTGTAAATCACACTAAGTGAGTTTAGGCAAAATGATATTCTTGTTAAAACAAAGGTAAATGGCAATTTTACAGGTTATTGTTCTTATAATAAAAACAGAGGTGGAAATGTCAAACACATGCAGCTTTAGGCCGAGATACGCTTCATAAAGAAGATTAGGCATCTAGATTAGACACAGTCAATTAAATGTACTTTAAATGCTATTATTAATGCAAATGCACAATCCTTCTGGCAGACGTACAATGTGAAGAATACGTTCTGTATGGCTGTAAAAGAAAAACAATGAAAGGGTGTTATTCATTAGGATGCCAGTAAATTCTGTTGGAATGATTTTCAGTGGGTACAGCTTTATCAAAGAGAGCAAAAACAGACATAAGCCTTGACAAGTCATTTCAGCTATGTATTGGAAAAAAACACATACAACAAGAAAGCTTTGTGATGCAAATACAAGGAAGGTGAATCATGTAAAATAAAAACCTGAAAGGAATAGTTCACCCCAAAATGAAAATTTGTCATCCAGGATGTAGATGAGTTTGAGAAATTTAGCATTGGATCACTTGTTCAACAATGGCTCCTCTGCAGTGCATGGGTGCCGTCAGAATGAGAGTGCAAACGGCTGATAAAAACATAATGATAATCCACAAGTAATAATCCAGTGAAAAAGATCATCGCCTGTTGTCCTCTCATTTCAAAATCCATCCAAATATTTGTTTAAAATTTTGCTTGATTTGTGCATATTTTTCTCTTGATTCAGATGACTTTTTCACTGGAGGAAACAATATTATGGATACAGGACTTCAGCCAGAAGCAATGGTTTTTAATGTTAAAGGTGCTGTATGTAAGTTTTTGACTCTACTAAAGCATAAACATACCATAATATGTTTGCAGATATTTAAGAAACATGCTAAGTTAACATACTTGTTTATCTGAAAAACAATGCTACAGTCAGTTATTCTCCTTTGAAAATGTGCGTTCCGGGCCGGAATGTCAGTCTCTGTTTTGGTTTGTGAAACCCGCCCACTGCCAGTGTACCCAATTGTATTTCGGCACCCCGGGTTGCCAGTTTGTGGAAAACACAGTGTGTTTCATGTCATTCATCGTCATGTGCTCTCGTTCCTGTTGGTATCATTAATCTGGCAACCTGCGTGTGCGTCAAGTCTGAGGAGGAGGGGCCGGGTGAAAAAACCCTCTCCAATATTTTGAATTTGGACTGCAATACCTAG
>JAFVLL020004007.1:38034-70534 GCA_021397915.2 Tor tambroides
AAAAAAAAAAAAAAAAAAAAAAAAAAACGCAATTACATTTTTCATTAATATTTGTACAGTAATTGACCATTAATTATTTTTATTATTTTTATATTATTCATTTAAGTTATTATAATGATTTGACGTAATGGATTACTTTTGAATTTTTGAAAGCCAGCTTAAACCATGTATGAATGCAAATGGTCCAGTTAAACCCAAGTAATTCAAGAGTAATTCAATTTTAACTCATTTTTTGTAATTAACCATTTAGGCACAGCTTAAAAATTACAATGATAGTTTTAAATGTGTGCTTTATATATTATATTTTATTTATTTGTTTATTTATTAAAATGCTACTGTTTAAGTTTGCAAATTCTGCTAGTCAAACAAAGAGAACAATCAAAAACATCTTTTGTATGAAGCGTTAAAATGTCATTCATTTTAGTGAATCAGTTTGTTTGTACAGGTTATACAAATGAACCTATTCAGTAAATGATTCAGTGATTCTTTTGTGTCCATGCTGTGTCAGTGAAGTCCTTATGCGTTTTAGGTCTTTTTATAGTCTTATAAATATATAAATAACCATATATAAACTAATATCAACCATGATATTTAATGTCATTATGAATCATTATTTAATCAGGCTGCCAAGAGGATTTAAAATGTAAAATAACTCCTTTTTTTCATTATTTATTTGCAGTGAGGACAGGTTGTGTTATGTTTCCATACTTAAATTAAAAATAGACTGCAGTATGCAGTGAACATTGTGCAGCTTGTATTCTACTGTGTTCTTCGTAGCCAAAGCATGTTTGGTTTTACAGGTTTATTTGGCACATTTATGTTCATGTTCCTCACAGTTCCCCTGTGACCTTATTGGTCGGCTGAGCTAATGAATTTTCTGCCCGGCCAATCATCAGCCCCCTATCAGTCCAAAAACACCTGGTGTTCCTCATATCAGGCACACTGGATATCTGGATACAGAGGTCTTTTTTAGCCTCTGGTGAAAGGTGCCCTTTCACAGTGATCCTGGATTAGTCTGCCTGCCCAGAGCTCAACCAGAGCAATTATGACTTTGTCAGAAAGTATTAAAAGGGAAATGGCTTTTTATTAGTAATGTCTGCAAAAAAAAAAAAAACGAGGAAGCCGCTCATTTATTATGGACAGTTTTTCCCGATATCATTTTTTTTATACTCGGATATTAATTTTGTGTGGTTTGGCCTTAGAGGATCTCAGTTACTGAAAACAACAAACACATCTCATTACCTCATGGAGTTATTTATTCACATGGAACCAGTTGGTCTCTTAAGTCATTATCTTCATGGGATGTTTTTAGAAGAGAATATTAGCCAAGTGAGAAAACAGCATTAGATTTTGGTAAAACCTTCTGTGGTGTCTGAGTAAAAAATGCAATATAAATTTAGGGGATATTGTTCTACATATTTCAAAGTCTACTTTAGATCTACCTGCCATATTTCAGGTATGCAGCAAATATTTATGAATAAGAAATAAATATGTGTATGTGGCTTAAGAAATTTGTTTAAAAGTTTGGGGTTAATAAGATTTATGTTTTTCAAAGAAGTCTCTTATGCTCACCAAGGCTGCATTTATGTGATCAAAAATACAGTAAAAATGGTAATATTGTGAAATATTATTACAAACTAAAATAGCTTTGCTCTATTTTAAAATATTTTAAAATGTAAATTATTCCTGTAATGCAAAGTTAAATAATTCTGTTATGCTGATTTGATGCTTAAGAAAAATGTGACCGTTATCAATGTTCAAAACAGTTTTTTTTATGGAAACCATGATACGTTTTGATACTTTTAAGTTCAGTGCATCCTTGCTGAATACTATTATTATTATTATTATTATTATTATTTTAAAAAAATCCTACTGACCACAAATTTTTACTGGTATATGTGCCAACAGTAATAAGCAGTAAAATTTATATTTAATATATTTATATTGAGAGACTTCATTATAGTATTGAATTTAATATTAGTTTGTAATTGAGTTTAAAATTGAGTTTGCATGTTCAATCACCCCTAATATCAAATGACAACACACACAAAAAAATGATAGATATAAAAATAGGTATAGGATAATAGATAAAAATAATAGATAATATAATTATTAATATAAAATATTCATATTACTGAATCACTTGCATCTTTGTATGGTACTAATTCTTTAAGCAGTCAGGAATAATATGTGTTTGAACATAATTAAATTTTTTGTGCTAAAATCTATTGATTAGCTGAAGTCTTCAACCAAATTATTAGAATATAATACATTACATATCAAAGTATTGTGAAAACAGTTGTAATACAATATATTCCCTTTTATACTGTACATACAGGCTTCATAAAAATGGAATTTGTTGATGACTTTTCAGGCATATCTTTTCTTCATTCCTCCAGCTTCATTCGAGTGTGGACAGGGATGATGGACGAACCAAATACATATTAAAAGGTGAGGGGGCCGGTTCGGTGTTCGTCATTGACAGCAGAACGGGGAATATCCACGTCACCAAACCCCTGGACCGTGAGGAAAAGGACCAGTACCGCCTTATCGCCACGGCAACAGACCGACAGACCGGCCGAGCCCTGGAGCCTTCATCCCAGTTCATCATTCGTGTGCAAGACATCAACGACAACCCGCCTGTGTTCCAGGGCGGCCCGTACAGCGCCACCGTCCCTGAGATGGCCAACATCGGTACTGCGTTCGGCTGCACACGCAAATGCCCTCTGACTGCTGTCAACTGTGTTTGGAAGAAAAAACGGAGGGTCACATGCTCATTGAACCTTGCGTTTGTCAAAAATATCTTTTATTTGGTCTCTCTTTCTCTAGGCACATCGGTTATTCAAGTGACAGCCACAGATGCTGATGACCCAGCGTATGGGAATAGTGCCAAACTTGTATATTCAGTGATTCAAGGACAGCAGTACTTCACCGTGGACCCGCAGTCAGGTTTGCGTTCGGTTTTATTCTTTATGTTTAGAAATGCAATATTTTTCATTTTTAAAGGGTGATGAAATGCAGAGTTTTATATTACGTCTCTAGTTTAAACAGCTTGCATCAACGCAAACTCTCTTTTGGCATCAAAGGTGTGATATATAATATTAAAGGCTAGTGGTTGAAATAGGTACTGTGGTCCAAATTCAAAACAGTGGAGAGAGTTGTTTTTCCCACACCTCCTTAGACTTGACGCTCATGTAATGTTAATTTCCTTAATGGAAACTATGATGAAAAATGTTCGTTGACAAGCTTTTTTCCCATGACTAAAACCAGGGCCGGTTCTAGATATTTGGAGGCCCTAGGCAAAATTTATGTTGGAGGCCCCCCACTCCCCCCAAAAAAAGCACTTGAAACAAATATTCATATTTATATATTCATTCATTCATATTTAATATTACTACTATTTAATAATAATACTCAACCGCTGTTGTTTTAATAGGGAAACATTATTGCAATGTGGAATTATTGTAATTACTATTAGGAATTTCACTGTTCATTTTTTTATTTTTTACTGGTTTTCGTAATATAGAGAAAGTGCATATCTAAGTCTTTGATATTAATTTATATAATAAATAGCCTGTAATAAATCAGTACACTAGATGAGGTAAAATAAACGATGTGTATGTGTCCACATGATTTGTGCTTATTGGTGAAAGTGCAATATCTGAAATATAAACATAAATTTCTCAAATGAAAACCATCATTGCAATTATAATTTTAAGCAAAAAAAAAAAAAAAAAATTATATATATATATATATATATATATATATATATATATAATTTTTTTTTATTTTTTTTCATTTTAGCCATTATACATCACAATGAAAACGTACTGAAATTTTTTTAAATGACTAAAACTAAACTAAAATGCTCAGACAAATGGCTGTCAAAATGAACACTACACTCACGCGGTTGCCAGATTGAGGACACACAATTAGGAATGAGCGCAATTGACAATGAAAGGCAACAAGCATTGCACTGTAAATTGATGAGCTGATTTATCCGTCTTTAAATAGGGCTCTGCTCATAGAGCTTTTTAGATGGATTCCGAGGATTTTTAGGTCGGATAGAATCTACGATCCCTGACCCAGTTTGTTTGTTGGGCTGTTCACACAAAACTCATTTTTCCATTCCAGTGCCCTACTTTTCCATTGTTTTTCTATGTAAATGTGCTAGACGGACATGTATGACCGTTGCATTCGCGTCTTGTATCTTCTGCAGCATTTTAAAGATGCTGTGTCAACTTAAAAAAATTTCAACTTTTACATGCAACGCTGCTCATCAATTTCAGTTCCAAAACAGTGGACCAATCAGAACATTTTGGAGGTGGGGCAAGCGTTGCTAGCTTTTGTTTACAATAGCAAGTTGGCATTGCAACTGATTTATTGGATGGAAACATGATGGAGGAGGCATTCTGCACTGCGCTTTTTTAAAAACCATTCCTGAGCACTGTGTCTCTTTTTTTTTTAGATGCATAGGCGCATTTTGTGTGAATGGTCCTATAGGCTGTGTTTTCCACTAACTGGCAACCTAGGGTGTCAAAATACTATTGGGTAAATTGGCAGTGGGCGGAATCACACAGACCAAAACAAAAACAGACATTCCAACACGGAACACACGTTTCAAAGTAGAATAACTGGCAGTAACATTGTTTTTCTGAGAAAGAATGTGTTGCTTAAATATCTACAGATATATTATGCTATTTTTAGTACAGTCCAAACATTACATATAGCACCTTCACCTAAAGCTACTTTAGGTTTGCAGTAGGTTAATGGGTATTAGTGCCATTATTTAACGCATTGTCAGTAGATCAACTGCAGAACTTTCCAATCTCATTGGTGTTTTTATGGGATTTGTCCTGGGGTTTTTTTGTTTTGTTTTTTGCACCAAAACAGGTCCAATATTTGTAAAAAAAAAAAAAAAAAAAAAATATATATATATATATATATATATATATAAAATTTTCCACCCTTATTTTCACTTTCTGTAAAAAAAACAACAAAAAAACTCAATTTCAAGGGGCGTTGCTTCTAGCAGAAACAAAGGAAAAGGAAAGGATGTGACGTGTGGCCAAGTATGGTGACCCATACTCAGAATTTGTGCTCTGCATTTAACCCATCCAAGTGCACACACACAGCAGTGAGTAGTGAACAACATGCGCGCGCGCGCGCGCGCGCGCTCGCTCACACACACACACCATGAACACACACCCGGAGCAGTGGGCAGCCAATGCTGCGGTGCCCAGGGAGCAGTTGGGGGTTTGGTGCCTTGCTCAAGGGTCTCACCTCAGTCGAGGTATTGAGGGTGGAGAGAGCGCTGGATATTCACTCCCCCACCAACAATTCCTGCCGGACCTGAGACTCGAACCCGCAACCTTCGGGTTATAAGTCCGAGTCTCTATCCATTAGGCCACGACTGCCCCAAAGTAAACACCCACTGCTGTAATTGACTGTCTTCATCACACCAAATCCATGCCCCCTCTTTTACAGCATGTCATGTGTTTTGGTACTCGAGATGGCATGTGATAGAACCGTATATATTTGAGCCCGAGGCGGAAGAAATTGAACAATGCAACACAACCACAATGATTGCAACAGTCTGTTTCAGCTTGGTAATTGCTTTTGGTTGCTTAATTTTCAGTATATCGGTTTAAAAGTACTATTATTACTTGTTGTTTTACAAAAGACGCTGCATGTGCGTGGGTATGTACTGATTGTATTAGCAACACTCAAACAATGATACACTTGGTGTCTTCATAGTGTTAAATTCTGGTTTGATGTTTAATACAAACACTCTGTAAAATTAAAAATAAATGTACTTACCTGCATTGTCACTAAGGACAAAACAGCCTATTGTGAAATGTGAAGAACAAACAAAAATGTTATATTTCAGTTGCTCAAGCACATCATTTAAAAGTAAACTTCAGCCATGCATTTCTAATGCTTGGCTCTTTAGGAAAGCTATGCAAAGTTTTTGGAGGTGCATTTTCTTTACATCCACTGACAGAAAAACTTTTCAGTTTGATGATCTTACTCAATGTCTTTTTACATCAGCAATATCGCTTTTGTGATTGATGGACAGACATGAGTTGTTCAGAATGCATCTTTTTGATTATATACAACAATGACGCACTTTAAGGGATGTGTCAAGGGGAAATTGTGAAGTCACAATTCTCCTGATTTCAAATCTGGGCATTTCATAAGGGTAGAAAAGAATGATATTTTAAACTGCATAGTAAATTTTAAGTTCTGAAACTTGCCATATTGTAGAATAACCTCTTATATAACCTCTTATATATGCAAGTATCAAGAACATTTGGGCTGCATTTACCCTGCAAGTCTTAATGCACAGATCCGATCTTTTGACCATATCCGATTTTTTGGCCCACCTGTTTACATTCACTTTGACATGACTGGTATCCGATATCTGTGTTTTCATTAATTCCTGCCTATCAGTGATCTCTTTACTATATACATGGTAGTAGGCCCGCAGGATTTGAATGGATGTGCTATTAAAATGATTTATATAATTCACGTCGAGTGGACATTATTATTTGCCTAGGATGGACAACAGCTGCTGTCATGGATGTTTTGCAGCACAAAATCTGACTGAATTTAATTTTCATTTGTTATTTTATCTACAGCTCATTAGATGTAGAATTCTGAAGTGAAATAAAGTAGCGCTGTAAGATTGTATTTATTTAAATGAATTTGAATGAATTAAGAAGAGAGAGACAGACAGAGAGAGAGAACGTGCGAGTGAGTAGCCTAGTGAAGCTTGTTGGTTTGATTACAAGAACAGCTAAGTTATCACCTCATTGCTGAGAAATATAATAGGTTTTATTTGTGAAGCTATTATAAAATTCACGGGGCAGGGGTTGAAAACCAGCTCCTGAATGCTGTGCAGTTTCCACATCGTTCCCGCCTCATTAAAATGCAATCGCAGATGTTCTGTCCATTTTCAACCCCCTGCCAAATTATGACCCCCCCTCGTTGAAATCGCTACATGATTGCCTAATCCTAACCCCTCCCCCACACCTAACCCTAAACCTACCAATACTAGGGGGGTAATAATCTTGTGGGGGTCAGAATTCGCCGCAACACCGGCATTAAAACGCTATCTTTATGGGCGAACCTGTCGCATTTGCAATATGGTGGCTCAGAGTTCTGGAGGGAATCGGATATGTGTGTTTAGATGTAGGTCAGACGTCCAGATATCGGATATGTATCCGATTAAAGTCCACATTTGGAAGTGGGCCAGACTGGATCTCGTGCAGATTTTTGTGTTTACAGGTGTGCATAAATTCCAATCTGTATCAGATGTGAGCAAAAAATCTGATTTTTTTGTGCCAGTGTAAATGCAGCCTTGGTTCTCCATTTCATGACCCCCTTAAGTAAAGGGTTTTTTCTTTAGCAAGAAGCATGTTTGGCTGTGGTCCAGCAGAATCATTAGACACATGCACTCAGCTCATAACGTATCTGTCGTAGTGCAAGTATAAGGCTGAGTGATGTTTGAAAAAATAACTCACAACAGCTGTCTTGTTGCTGCGGAATCTGGCACGGTCATCGCAGTGGACAAGTGAATTTATAGGAGCCACAGGAAATGAAAAGGACTCGGGTAGCAGGAAGTGGTGTAATTCTAAAAAGTCATCATGATTTTAAATCATCAAAAATGATCATGAAATACATAATGTTTTCTTTTATATTCTGTCTTATTGTCTACATTCTCTATGACTGGCAAGTTGATGACTGAATTCTACAGTATTTTATTATTTTATTTATTCTATTTTCAAGATTAAGAATATTGACTAGATTCTGTTATATTCTCATCTTCAAGGCTTCATCACAAAAGAATGATCAGTTTTAAATGTTTTTAAATTTTGTAAAAATATTATATATTGCGTTTTTTTAAATAAAATGTTTCGTCCATTAAAATGTTGTTTTCTTTACAAATGAAAATATGCTTAATATGTATTATTTTAGATGTGTGTTTATGTGTGCATACATACACACACACACACACACACACACACACACACACATATATATATATATATATATATATATATATATATATATATATATGTATGTATATATAGTGTTAAGAATACTTTTTAATACTAATACTAATTAATACTTTTGTTCAAAAAGGATGCATTAATTTGATCAAAAGAGAGTAAAATGTAGCTTTGCAATTGCAAGAATAATTAAATTTAAAATGTAAAAAAAAAAATATATATATATATATTTTAAAATTACAATATTTTCTTTTTTCTTTTTTTTTGGATTAAATGAACGCAGCCTTGGTGAGATAGAAAGATTAAAAATTGATAAAAACATTTACGCCTCTTACCAAACTTTTGATCCTTAGCCCCACAGATTCATACACACTTTTGCTGTAAAATGAAGACATAGGCAAAATATTTTTGATTGGTTTGTGTTTTTCAGCACATTCTGACTCAAGACTAATATGCCGTTTTTTCTAATTCATCTATGTTCCGTAGCTAGATAAAATGATCTTGGTCACAAATCAGCAGGATCAGCAACAACGGTGTAGAACACATCACAGAAAACCAAAGATTTAGGTTTGCAAGGCATAAAAATGGATGTACAATAAATGTACAATTTTCACTGGCATGTAAGAACAAGTGACAGGTCCATCTACTGTAACATTTGTTTGACCCATCAGAAGCGCTCAGATCTGTATTGTGCTCTAGTTTCTGTGAATAAAACTCAGGGCAGGACAGCAGTGTGAGGTGTAGGATGTTCAGTGTGATTCCTTTTAATTCACTTCAGTTTTACCTAATTACCTTACTGGCATGGAAGTTGCTCAGTATTGCCAAAGCAAAGTGAGGTTTGCTCAAAGTGATCCGTTCCTGTCTCTGTCTCTCTCGGCAGGTATCGTGCGCACAGCGGTCCCTGATATGGACAGAGAAGCTCAGGCACAGTACCAGGTGGTGCTCCAGGCAAGAGACATGGGTGGCCATCAAGGGGGTCTGACAGGGACCACCACTCTCACTGTGCACCTCAGTGACGTCAATGACAACCCGCCCCGCTTCACTCAAAGTGAGTCACATATCCAGACCTGCTCCAGACCACATCAAAAACCTTAGTCTGTCTACTCTAGTATACTCCACTGTTTGACATATTGTATGCTGTTGTAATCTATTCTTGTAGTCTGCTGTACTTTATTACACTACAATACTTTATTCTAATCTGTTCTAGTCTAGTCTACTGATCTTTGTTTTATTCTAGTTATATAGTTTGGTCTGGTCTGGTCTATTCTAGTCCAGGTCACTCTGTTATGTTCTAGTTTAGGTTATCTACTTTACTATTCTATGAAGGATCATATCTACTGTACCATTCTGTTCTGCTCTATTCTATTCTGTTCTATTCTATTCAGTTGTACTCTAATCTGATTTACTTTAATACTCTATTTAATTTTATTGTAATCTGTTCTAGTCTACTGAGCTTTGTTTTGTTCTAGTTGTCTAATCTGGGCAGATTTAGTCTAGTCCAGTTTAGTGTACTCTGTTGTGTTCTAGTCTAGTTTATCTCTAATCTACTAAATTTTTCTATTCTATTCTATTCTATTCTATGAAGGATCATATCTAATCTAGTCTACTCCACTATTCTATTCTATTCTATTCTATTCTATTCTATTCAGTTGTACTCTAATTTAATTTAATTTACTTTATTAATCTATTTAATTTTATTGTAATCTGTTCTAGTCTAGTCTACTGAGCTTTGTTTTATTCTGGTCGTCTAATCTGGGCAGTCTTTAGTCTAGTCCAGTTTAGTGTATCCTGTTATGTTCTAGTCTAGTTTATCTCTAATCTACTTTTCTTTTTCTTTTCTTTTCTTTTCTTTTCTTTTCTACTCTGTGAAGGATCATATACTCTAGTCTACTCCACTATTCTACTCTATTCTATTCTATTCTATTCTATTCTGTTCTATTCTAGTGTTCGCTGTTCTGCTTCAGTCTGTTTTGTCTGTTCAAGTTTAGTCTAGTCTAGTCTATTTATGCAATTGTATCATCTCATTTAATCTGGCCTAGTCTGTTCTATTCTACCACACTGCACTGTTTTATTCTATTTTTTTCTAGTATACTTGTTATATTCTAATGATCTAATCTGGTCTGGTCTACTCTAGTCCAGTCTACTCTGTCTATACAGTCTTCTATTGTAGTCTGGTCTAATCTGGTCAAGTCTACTCTACTCTGTTCTATTCTATTTTTTTTTATTTTCTAGTCCTCTAATCTGTTTTAGGTAACTAAATCTAGGTTATCATTAATTGACATAAAGCCTAAATAAAATGAAATATAAATATTAAGTGAAAAAATGAATGTTGCCTTGGCAAATAACTGAAATATAATGAAAGTACTAAAATCTAAATCTAAAATAAAAATAAATATTTAAAACAAAAAGAAACTTAGAAACTTTTAAAACTAAAAATATGTAAGCTCATTTAAAAAAGGAATAATAATTATAATGGTGTGTATATAATATAAATACTTTTTCCAGACTTGTTTACTCTTATTATGATCTGGTCTAGTCTATCATATTCTGGTCTTGTCTAGTGTTCTATGTTCTGTTCCAGTCTTAGTCTAGTCTAGTTTTATTTATTTTCCATGAGCTCTCTTTCAGAGCATATAAACTCTGAATTCAATAGCTATTTTGTTGTGCAGATCAAAGAGTCGCAGTGTGGGCTCTTTATATCCCCGTCAGCATACACGCTGTCCATTAGTTGCTCTAATGACACGCAGTGCACTGTTTGCTAACATCACAAGTGCTGTTTCCACATCCACGGTCAGACTAACCGGCAGGAAGAGAAGAGATGTGGGCGTTCAGGTTTGTGTGTGACATGATGTAACCTTTTGAAATGGATTCATGCTTTATTTCTCTTCTACTTTAAATCACTCTGTCCTATTTTCCTGACTGCACTTCTGTCCACTTGTTAGCCGCAGTGAGCTTATTACACGCGTACTATTTATGCTGCGGATACCGTCTTATTGCAGTAATTGATTGACAGCTCAAAGACGTGAGTGGTGGTTTGGAGACTGTGGGCGTGATGTCAGAAGATGGCACATGAGGAACCGACTTTGTGTGATTGGGATGCGATCTTATCAATTGTACACTAGAGAGTCATGACGTACACAATTACTTAGCTGTATAAATGCAATTGCCAGTCTGAACTGTTTGAAATGGATTATTTCCCTAGAAATGTGTAATAACGTTAGCTGAATATTACGGCGTATCATATTTGTTGTGCTTCAATTATGGATTCACTTGTGTTTATCGACTCCCTGAATCAATCTCTCTAATCACAAGCGCTCAAACCACCTGTTGTTTGTTTCTCTTACAAAGAACAGTATACAAATTTTTGCCTTTTTATTTAGTATTGCCCTGAATAAGCTGTTTTAGTACATCGCTCCATTTTTATTCTAGTCTACTGAACTTTGTTTGATTCTAGTCATCTCATCTGGTCTGGTCTAGTTTTGTCCAGTCTAGTGCAGTTTTGTTGTAGTTAATAAAAACTAAAGATATTATTTAAAAAAATAAATAAATAAATAAAGCTGAAATAAAATATAAATATACATACAAATGTAAGAAATATAATGTAATTATAATTAAATAAAAATTATAAATGTTACTAAAATTATTTTAAAAAAATACTGAAATAGCTGGTCTAGTCTAGTGTTTTTTTATATATATATAAATTTTGTTTTTTATAAATATAAAAACTATGCTATTTTATTTAGTATTTCTCTGTAAAAACTGTATAATATATTTACCTATTCCACAAGACAGTCACACAAATATCTTGTTTCTGTGTTTTACATGTGTTTAACCACTTGTGATAGTTGTGTTTGAGTCCCTCAGAAAAGCTGGATATCAGCATCATTGTCAAGACAATGTGGGAAAGAACTCAAATCTGCAGAGCATGCTGAGAAACCAAAGAACAGAGACATTTTTATGCTCAGGGAGGCAACATACAAAATTATATGTGAAATTATGTAATCTTTTGAACAGGATTAATAATTGGTAGATTAATCGGATTAATTCACGAAACATTTTGAGATTTGTTCAATCATATTTTTCACTGTGACTGCTGATTCATACCTCAAACTCCATATTAGCCCATAGGTTTGTGATTAAGCAAGCAGCAGCTTGACAGTGAAAACAAACAGATTAAAACCCAGTGAAGTGATGAATTTGCCTCATCTCACCAGCTGATTGAAACACTGAATCCCCAACCTCTGCATCCAATTATGATACAGGAGCACCATCCTTGAATTTATGATGCATGGGTTATAGTGAATTTGTTGTCTTGAATGTGAAGAATATAGGATATTTGCATCTGAAGATGAAATGGTAATGCAATGGTAGTGTTTACATTATGGAAAGTAAAAGGGTCTTTCATTGACTAATCAGCACTCATGGCTGTTTTGACTAATGGAGTTAAAAAAAAAAAAAAAAAAAAGACTGGTCTAAAATTAGTCACGGTTGGTAATTTCTTCGCATTTTAAAATCATTAAATTACTCTTATTGGGCAGATTAATTCACTGACCGTTGGTCACCCAGAAAAAAAAAAAAATTTTAGAAAGTTTGTAATGTATGTAATAAAGTTTTAGTGTAGCAAATATCAAGTAAATATCATAAAGTAATAACTTCATTAACACTCAATCCTGCTCAACCAATATCAAATATTAAAATATTAAAACAGGGCATGACACACTTGGTCATGCTTAAAAATTAGCCTAAAAGCAGTTTCAAATGGCTAATTAAAAATCAGATAATGGAAAAAAGAGCCAGAGCATTAAATCGAAATATTTTTTTCCCCTTTTTTTCTTCATTTTAATTAAAAGAAGCAGTATGGGTCACTCCAAGTTTATTTATTTATTTTCTTGTTCAGTTCTTGGGGGTCCTTTAGCACTTATAACAGGGCACACTTCTATTTTCCCTTTATTCTGATCCTCTGCACTACAGCAGGGTCAGTCAGAGAGTCAGTTGCTTGTACCACTTTCTTGCTTATGTGTATAGGAAGGAACATTATTTATTACAAAATAAATAAATAACTAGCCTACGAAACTACAGTAGGCATTATACTGACAAAAAAAATGATATTGCAGTTCAGTGATTCAGGATGATTCAAACCGGTAAATGGTATTTTAACTGTTCATTAAAAGAATCAGCTCCTAAGAGTCATTTGTTTGGGGCTTTCTTACAACATTAGTCACCCTCTGTGGTTTTGCTTCACTGAAAAGAACCGACTCATAAGATTCGTTCGTTTGGGAATCGGACTACCATGGTTGCGCTGCTGCTGTGTTTGATTCACTACAAAGAGTCATGTGATAAATTCGTTCAGGAATCAGAATACCATGATCGAGCTAGGCCTATAGCCTACATATGCAGTAGGCTAGCCTATGTATTTGATTCACAAAAAAGAATGGGGCCATAAAACATTTGTTCGCGAATTGGGCTACACTGGCCACGCTGTATGCTTTTGATTCACTATGAAGAACCTCAAGAATGATTTGTTTGTGAATCTGATTACACTGGACACCCTTCAGAATAAACTAACTCAGCTCTCCATCCCCACTTCTGTCTGTCAGTGGATCAACAGCTTCCTGACAGACAGGCAGCAGTCAGTAAAGCTTGGAAAATTCACATCCAACACCCACACCATCAGCACTGGAGCTCCTCAGGGCTGTGTCCACTGCTCTTCTCCCTCTACACGAATGACTGCACATCTAAAGACCCCTCCGTCAAGCTCCTGAAGTTTGCAGACGACACCACACTGATCGGCCTCATCCAGGACAGTGACGAGTCTGCTTACAGACAGGGGGTTAAGGAGCTGGCTGTCTGGTGCAGTCTTAACAACCTGGAGCTTAACACGATCAAAACTGTGGAGATGAACGTGGACTTCAGGAGAAACCCCCCTGCTCTCCCCCCACTCACCATCATGAACAGCACTGTGACTGCAGTGGAGTCATTCAGATTCCTGGGCACCACCATCTCTCAGGACCTGAAGTGGGATATTCACATAGACTCCATCGTCAAAAAGGCCCAGCAGAGGTTGTACTTTCTTCGCCAGCTGAGGAAGTTCAACCTGCCACAGGAGCTGCTGAAACAGCTCTACTCTGCCATCATTGAATCAGTCCTCTGCACTTCAATAACTGTCTGGTTCAGCTCAGCTACCAAATCTGACCTCAGAAGACTAGGAGGGTAGTCCGGACTGCTAGTAGTCATTGGTACAACCCTCCCCAGTCTCCAAGAACTGTACTTATCCAGAGTGAGCAAAAGGGCTGGTAAAATCACTCTGGACCCCTCACATCCAGCACACTCCCTCTTTGAACTGCTACCGTCTGGTCGACGCTACAGAGCTCTGAGCACCAGAACGACAAGACAAAGGAACAGTTTCTTCCCCCAGGCAATCCATCTCATGAACACTCGACAATAAACGCAGAACACACAACTATAATACATTATCCATTCACCACACTCGCTTATTATTTTATTTTCTCGTTTCAAATTTGCACATACTTGACCTGTACATACATAATTGTCTATATTATATATTGTGTTTTTGCTGTTTTGTACATTGCCTATTTGTATATTTGTATATTATTCTTTTATTATCTGTGTCCTGTCCTGTTGCTGACTTTCTGTTGCACTGTGGAGCTTCTGTCACTACAACAAATTCCTCGTATGTGTAAACATACTTGGCCAATAAAGCTCATTCTGATTCTGATTCTGATTCTCATGTAATTTAAAGACTCAAAACTTCATTCGGGAATCGGTATAGCATGATAGCGCTGTACAGAAGGTATTTGATTCACAAAAAAGAATCGGCATAGTTAAGTTGGAACTACTTTGTTAATATTTTGAGTCCTAAGCTTTGTTTAATATTTTATGTGTAAGTTTCATTTTAATTTGACTGACTTGATTCGTCCAGTTGAGCGTGAAGTTGGATTTTCCTACGACCCTGATCGAATTGTTTTGCGCTATTTGTAATTTGCGTTTAGTACACTCCTTTACCAAAAGGTGGCGACATAATCAAAATAACGTTAATGCACCCATAAAATAAGGAATTCTACTACTACAGGGCGAAAGTACTAGATTAGTGACAGCCTTAAGTTCAGTCATTTGAAAATAAAACAAACTAGATACTGACTTCAAAAGTAACTTTTTGTAATATCTATTTATCTATCTATATCTTAAATTACCTTCATTTGTGAATTCTTCTAAGACAATGTAGATATATGCATTTAATTGCAATTACATTTCATGTAATTAATTCAAGTAAATGTGATTGTTTGACAGCTCTAGTTTTTATGATTGCTAATTGCTGTTTTTAGACATGGCACAAGAGAGAATTAATCAGTTATAATGTCACAGAGTGATATATGATGGCACAAGGGATAGAGAGCATACTAGCATACTATTTCTGGCACATACAGTATGGCATAAATGTATGATATTCTGAATTCAGCCGATGTGCTCATTTGCACATTTAAGAGCCACATGATCACATGATCGCTGGTTCAAATATGACCTGCGTGTTCATTTTCTGATCCTGTTCTTCTTTCTCTCTCTTCCTCCCCTGCCCTATATAATAAAAGGCAAAAAGGCCTATAAATAAAATATCAGGGGAAAAAACATCAGATAAATGTGTTAACTGTCTTTAAAAAATTATGCTGTGAAACATATTTAATTAATCTCTTATGGTAACACATTAAGTTAACATGATATCTTTGACAGTTCTAATAATGTATGAAAAATAATGAAGGCGCATGCTAATGCTTTTTAATGCGGTGTTAAGTAAAATGGTGTCAGAAATTGTGTCTTCCAGAATCCCTGCCAGACTGCACATTTAACTAACATACACTTCTGTTCAAAAGTGTGGGGTCAATAGAAGAAGAAATTAATACTTTTATTCAGCAAGGATGCATTAAATTGATCAAAAGTGACAAGTTACAAAAGATTTCTATTTCAAATAATGCTGTTCTTTTGAACATTCTATTCATCAAAAAAACCTGAAAAAAAAAATTCCACAGAAATATTAAGCAGTGACTGTTTAATAAAGCTATAAAATATGTTTCTTGAGCATCAAATCAGCATATTAGAATGATTTCTGAAGGATCATGTGGCACTAAATTTAAAAATATATTCAGTTTTAATATTTGATTTTAAAATATATTCAATAAGAAAAAAGCTATTTTAAATTAGAATAATAATTCACAATATTACTGTTTTTACTGTATTTTGGATCAAATAAATGCAGCCTTGGTGAGCATAAGAGACTTCTTTTAAAAACATTCAAAAACTCAAACTTAATTGAACTAGCACACTGAGCACCTGATTGTGCATGTGCGTAGGTAAACCAGCCTGAAAAATATTGCTTTTTGCATGTTTAACTTAAAAAAAGCACAATATATAATGCCATTTTTTGTCAGAATTTATTCCATATTTGAAATACGAACATAATTTAGAAAAACAGTTAAATTTTAGTGTTTCTCCATTGATATAGATAGGAGCTGTATGTGCATGGCTGGAAATAGCATTATACATACAGTCCCAGAATAAACTGAATTACTTTAAAGGGTCAATTCTGGTCTCGTAGCCTATTTCAAAGAGTTAAATCAAGAGTGTTAGATTAGAAAGCCATCCGAATTGTGTAGTGTTGGGCCAGGAATGGAAAACACAGCTTTACAGTGATTGTGCACATTGATCCTCTTCAGCAATTCAGTGCTCTGCAGGATCTGACAGTGATCACAGAGTGAACAAACAACTCACTGGGCATCTTAACCTTACATCCTGTGTCTCTCAGGACGCTGTGCTTTATTTCCAGGTCCGGACGATGTGTTAAGGACGTCGTGTCCAGGTGTGGATTGAGTCCTGACTCTCAACAGGAGCTGATTCACAGCATTGTAAAACGTGTCGCTGAATCTCTCAAACAGGCTTTGCGCCCGCTGACCCATGATCTGTGCTTTCATTCTTGGCGCAGCTCTCTCGAAGCGCTAAAAACCTCCGTGCCGTGTGTTTGAAGGAAAGATATGAAAGTGTGGTTTGGTGTGTTGGGCATAGGGAGCAACTGTGTGCATGTGTGTATGAAATATTTGATGATTTCTATGAAGATAAGACGGTTGCGGTATGTGCTGTGTGTGAGAGATATCAAAGTTTGAGAGGTGAGTGTGAGTGACACTGGATTTGATAAGGCTTATGGGTTTCTGTCAGTCCGTATCTGTCGGCTTTAATAAATGCGTGTGAGTGAGTAAACAAAGCCCGAAGCCGTTCTCTGAGCAAGAGAGGTCCGGTGAGTTGGCGCGAGCCTGGGACTCGTAATTCAACATGGCCCTCCGAGTTAGACAAGTCAGCTCATTTTTGCGATAGAAATCACCATCCAGAACTGCTCAGACTCGACAGAGCTTCTGTAAAACACCTGCAAAAAAACCTGGTCTCACTGCATCTAAAAGAGTGACGGGGAAAAAAAAGGGAATTCCAGTCGAATGCATATAAACCACACCTATACGAAGCTGATAAAAAGGCACAGATGCCAACAAACTGTTTTCCCTGTCTTGTTTGTGAGTGATTCCTGGGTTTTTGAATGCTGAAGTTTCTAAAGTTTACAGAAAAGATTAGATCGCTCGCGTTTGTTGGAATTGCCGGTTTGGTTCCGGAGCGTCGCTCGCTTGCTTGTTTTCCGCCTCATTAGTCAGAAACAAGGAAACATGCAGCATTGTTTGCACCAACAAAGACACAGAGAAGACCTTTTCTCCTCCTGGGGACTCCATGAAATCAAAATTGGAGATTTGTGGCTTTTAGTGTGTATTTGTTAGCTTTTAGACTTGTGTCCACTCTTAAAAATAATGGTTTCTAAAGGGGGTTTCACAGCGATGCTGTAGAAGAATCATTTGGGTTCCCCAAAGAGCACTTCAGTGAACAGTTCTTAAAAGAATAGTTGACACAAAAATTTAAATTCTTTGAACATTTATTTTTATTAGTTTATTTCTTCATTGGAACAGATTTTGAGAAATTTAGCTTTACATCACTTGCTCACCAATGGATCCTCTGCAGTGAATGTGTGCCGTCAGAACGAGAGTCCAAACAGCTGATAAAAACATTACAATGATCCACAAGAAATCCACACCACTCCAGTCCATCAGTTAACATCTTGTGAAGCGAAAAGCTGCGTGTTTTTAAGAAACAAATCCATCATTTTACATTTATTCATTTACATTTATTCATTTTAGCTGACGCTTTTATCCAAAGCGACTTACAATTGCTATATATGTCAGAGGTCGCACGCCTCTGGAGCAACTAGGGGTTAAGTGTCTTGCTCAGGGACACATTGGTGTCACACAGTGGATTCGAACTCGGGTCTCTCACACCAAAGGCATGTGTCGTATCCACTGCGCCATCCCACCCATCATTAAGATGTTTTACTTTAAAAATGGTTGCTTCTGGCTGAAATTCATAATTCATAATCACACTTCCTCCAGTGAAAAAGCCCATCCTCTGATGTCCTCTCAGATCAAAATCCACTGACATATTTGTTTAGAACTTTTTTCCCTTATAAACAGTGCGTGATCTGTGCATATTTCTCTCCTGATTCAGGCAAGATGACTTTTTCACTGGAGAAAGCAATATTATGGATAGAGGACTCTTATTGTAGCCAGAAGCAATGGATTGAAGTTAAAAATGTCTTGATGAATTGTTTCTGACACACACACAGCTTTTCACTTTGATGGACTGGAGGATTACTTGTGGATTACTGTGATGTTTTATCAGCTGTTTGGACTCTGATTCTGACGGCACCCATTCACTGCAGAGGATGCATTGGCAAACGAGTGATGTAATATTAAATTTCTCCAAATCTGTTCTGGTGAAGAAACTAATTCATTTACATTTTTGATGGCCTGACAGTAAGTACATATAAAGCAAATCTTCATTTTTGGGAACTATTCCTTTAAAAGAACCATTGTTTCTTAGTGTGAATAACTTTTTTAATCTAGAAAACCTTGTTTTTTTTCACTGTAAAGAACTTTTTGCGCAGTGAAAAGGTTCCATGGATGTTAGCGGTTCTTCATGGAACCACTGATGCCAATAAGCTTATAAGTGAATAATATGTGTTTGAAATGTTCTTTTTATGGGAAAATGGACATCAAATACCATCATTGACTAGCAAGTAGCCAAATCCTAGTTTGGCCTTTTATCTCTAACCTTGTCATATGTGGGTGTTTCTACAACTTCAAACACTTTTATGTTGATTTTTATTAAAATGAACTTATTTTAACCTTTTTTTTTTTGTTTTTTTTTACATTTTGACATGAAGGTCATGTTTTTGGAAACTTTTGACTATCCGTTCATCATTTATTTCTGCTGCTTCTCAAATGGCTTTATGCATTGTTTTAGCCTCGTCCCAGACCAGATTCAGTAATCTAAACAAGGAGTGAAATAAACAACAGTGTCATTTCCACAACCACCAATCAGCACATTAGAATGATTTCTGAAGGATCATGTGACACTGAAGACTGGAGTAGTGATGCTGAAAATTCAGCTTTGCATCACAGGAATAAATTACATTTTACAATACATTCAAATAGAAAACAGTTCTTTTAAGTTGTAATATTTCACAATTTTACTGACTTTACTATATTTTTGATCAAATAAATGCATTCTTTAAAAAAAGCATTTAAAAATCTCAAACCCCAAATTTTTGGATGGTAACGGTCAATTATTTGATCAAAAATACAGTAAATTGTGAAATATTATTGCATTTCATCCGTGGGACTAGTGATATGCCCTACAAAGTACACTCGAACAGTAAAAGAGTATTTAAAACTGCTGCAGGGACCCATAGCTAATGATTAGTGGTGTTTATTCCAAACACAACAATGATTGTTTAATGGCGATTGCTACAAAGATTGACTCTCATAGGCCCTCAGAGGAAGGACTAGAGCATCGTAGTGCGTATCATAATTATGAAGTAGATTATGGCGCTGATGAATCTGGCGACTATTATCACCGTGCCAGAGATAATGATAATCTGTGTTGCGTCTCTTTCAGAGGGCTTCGGCCTGTCTGTAGAGTGCCACGGCTTCCATCAGCCCTCCCTACAGATCCTCTCTTCAAAATCCACGCGATTAATATTTCATTTAAAGTTCAGAGCTTTCTGCATCAGTACGCAGCAAAATCACAGCTGAAAAATACAGCTCGGAGACACACAATACATCTTCCACCCTCTCCCTCCCTCCTACATGAATACACACTCTCTGCCTTTCTGTCTTTCGCTCTCTCTGCCTCTTTTCCCTTTCGTTTCCCGGCTCTCCTGCTGCCGTTTCCTCTTTTGTTCTTTCTATCTCTCCCCTAATCTCTCCTCATCCCTTTCTCCTCCTCTGAATAATACACAGTGTTAATACACTGTGCAAAGAAGCCATATTGTATTCCCACAGTGTGTTTCTGTGATCATCTTCTCTTGGCTGCACTCAGCTTTAATGAATGTTAGGAGTTATTAGCTGGCACAAACTGCCTCTGGTGAATCACACTGTCTCAGCCTTTGTTGTTTGCGTGATTCATTTTCTGTTCTGGAGCAAATTTGGCTCTTAAAAGAAGCAAGGAATCATCAGTGTCCTGCTTTATATTTCTATCACACTCTCTTTTTGGATCTTTCTTATTCTGTCTCTCTGATATCCTCTTTCCAAAAGCATATTTGGAATTTGCGGAATTAATAATTAGTGTTTTTGCAGCAAATACTGTAGTGATGCTCCTCAAACATTCTGTTTCTAAAGCTTTAGAAATTCTGCTATCTATCTATCTATCTATCTATCTGTCTGTCTATCTATCTATCTATCTATCTATCTATCTGTCTGTCTGTCTGTCTATCTATCTATCTATCTATCTATCTATATGTCTGTCCGTCTGTCCATCCATCCATCCATTCACCCTCCATCCCTCCATCCCTCCATCTATCTCTGTCTGTCTGTCCATCTGTCTCCATCCATCCATCCCTCTATCTATCCCTCTATCTAGCTATCTATCTATCTATCTATCTATCTATCTATCTGTCTGTCTGTCTGTCTGTCTGTCTATCTATCTATATGTCTGTCCGTCCGTCCATCTCCATCCATCCACCCTCCATCCCTCCATCTATCTCTCTGTCTGTCTGTCCATCTGTCTCCATCCATCAATCCATCCATCCATCCGTCCGTCCGTCTGTCCGTCTGCCCGTCTGCCCATCTATCTCCCTCCATCCATCCATTGATCCATCGATCTATCTATCTATCTATCTATCTATCTATCTATCTATCTATCTATCTATCTATCTGTCTGTCTGTTTGTCTGCCCGTCTGCCCAACTATCTCCCTCCATCCATCCATCTCTCGATCTATCGATCTATCTATCGCTCGATCTATCTATAGATCGATCTATCTATCTATCTATCTATCTATCTATCTATCTATAGATCGATCGATCTATCTATCTCCGTCCGTCCGTCCGTCCATCCATCTCCATCCACCCATCCACCCTCCATCCATCCATCCATCTCTCTGTCTATCTATCTACTGTGTCAAATAGGTTTTGTTAGTGGTGCTTTTATCACACTTACTGTTACTCATATTTAAAATTAGGGATTGATCCAATAAAATTAATTAATCTGAGTTAAAGAACTAAGTAAACCCAGTAACTGATCTGTTTGTGGTACAAACATGAATGATTCCTCAAATCACATGCTTTGTTTTAGGACAGGCACGCTGTTACTTTTGAAGGCATTCAAACGTGCCTTACTGATGATAAAACGGATGAAAAAAAATCATAGACTTACATTGTAACCACCCAAAACACCCTAGAAACCACATAAAAGTTAACTGAGACCCACTTAGAACTCTTTGGCAACACATTTGTTTTTGTTATGGTGATTGATCATGGTATAAGATCTGATGCGTGCCTCTTGTGTGAGATGAGAAACACTTTTCATTCTCTTATGGAATGCAGTAGATTGCCTACATTATTTGCTGCCTCTAATTAGGTTTAAACAGACTCAGGCAGGTTTTCCCTTTTTAGAGTTTTATTTTTGGCCCGCGATATAGCCGCCGCACACAAAAACAGAAGAGCCGGTTATTAAACTGTCTTATAACTGCAGAAAAACTGTCTGTGAGAACAAAAGGCAAGGCATGGCTTCCTTTGCAGTGTTTTTTTTTTTTTTATGAAAGTCTAGTTTAGGATGGAGGTCAGACTGATTTGAAATGGCTGTAGGGGGTTTGTATGAATGCCTTACACATGTAATGAAATTAATGATGATGTTCTTATTTTAGTGTTTTGCCTGATTATTTTCTACACCATCGATGTTTCCTGCAGGTATGTGGTCATTTTCGGTTTCTGAATTGGCCGTCCCCGGGGTGGAGATCGGTCGTCTGTCGGCAACAGATGCAGACCTTGGTGAAAACGCTCGGATGGACTTTATGATCGTGGACGGAGAGACAGGGGACACCTTCAACATAACCGGATTGAACCAAGAGGCTGTGATTTTGTTAAACAAGGTGGGAGTGGAGAAACAGAAATACCTACAGTAATGTTGTTTTCTTCCATACAATCCCAAATCAGAACCAAATCCAATTTTATGCTGTATCTGACTCAAAACTGTTCAGTTGTTTGTCTTAACGGTGAAAAATGCATTAGTAGTGAATGAGTGAGCGAGTCCAGACACAGCATAAGCTATATGAATATGAATATGAGCAAAGATAATGACAAACTTTCCTGTTTTCTGTCCTCTTTGTCTATACAGACATTCTCTTACGTTGTTAGGCATCATATTGATGCTTTCATTACTATGGCAACCAATGTAGCTGCACCACATATGGATTGCATTGACCGTCTAAACGAATAAATTCGATTTCATTACTTGCAAAATAACAGTGTTAGTCTCAAAGGATGAATGTAGCAAATATGCAGCATTAGAAAAGCCATGGATTGGAGGATGGGTTATTCTGAATGTGGCTAGATAGTCTTCGCTTCAGACGTCACACCCACGGAATGCTCACTGAACGTCTGATGCATACGGCACACTTAGCTGGAAACACTTCAGGAGTTTCGAAGTCATCATTGGATTGGTTAAATTATACAGGATTTCCAGGAGACATGTGTGTCACATTCTTTAACGTTCTGCCTGGAAACAAAGATGCTGTGATGCCAAACACCCTTATGGAAGAAGAAAGCTGTTGTGTTTACAACTGTGACGATGAGCGCTTATCAGGATCAACTAAACGCTAGATTTTCAAAAGTATGTGAAAAATTGAAAGTTCGTGGCATAGAATCTTTAAAATACGTCCAAGAGTTTTACAGACCTCTGTTACTCTGTTATTGTGGCAACATTTCCATGCCCATAAACATCACGCGGCACAAAACAAAACGTGATTGGTTGCTTTACTTGTCAGTCATATGGCCTCTTGGGCAGGCCTTGGCCATTCAAAGTGGCCAAGGTTCCCAGACCTTCTGCCATCAGTCTGAAGGTCTGGCTACACGAGACTAGTGGCTAGTGAACAACTAGCAACTGCATAACAGCTGGTGTTATTTTAGTTTTAAGTCTATTCTATTATAGTATTCTTTAGTTTTTATTTTCTTATATATTATTACATTTTTTCTTAAATTTAAATTTTTTTTCATGTTTTTTTTTTTTGTCATTTTGTTTTGGCAATTTTATGTGTTTTTTCCCCTTTTTTTTCAATTTTTGTTGTTTTTAAATAGTAACCAACCACATAACAACACATTGAACACTTGCAACCGCATAGCAACATGCTAAAATGTTAACCCCTTAACAACAACATACCGATGGTGGTAACCATCCAAAACACCCTAGGAACCACATGTCCACAAATGTCCTAACAAATACTCTGAACACTCCAACAACCACATATCAACACCCTGACAGCCACATGGCAATGTGTTACAAACATTTAAAAATCAACTGCATAGCAACACCCTGGCAACCACACAAAAACACTTACAAAACCCTTGCAACCACTTAGTAATGCCCTAGCAAACACTTAAAAACACCTTAGCCACCACATAATAATGCTCTGGCAAACACTCAGATCACTCTAGCAGCCACATAGTAACACCCTGGCAACCACAAAGTGCACTAAAACGACCTAGAACACCCTAGCAAACATTCAGAACACTCTTGAAAGCACATAGCAACACCCTGGCAACCAAATAGCAATGTGCTAAAACTGTCTGAACACCTTAGCCACTGCATAGCAACACCCTGGCAACCCAAAGGTTGAATGTGGTAAATATGCAGTGTTAGAAAAGCCATAGATTGGTGGTTGGGCTCTTTTGAGTGTGGCTAGTAAGCAACTACTCAAAACACCCTAGCTACTGCCTAACAACACCCTGGCAACTACCCAGTGAACTGTAGTAACTGCATTAAAAATATGCAAAAAAGAACCCAGAACACCCTAGCAACTACCTCATAATGCCCTAGTAAACATTCAGAATACTCTAGCAACCACATAGCAACACCCTGGCAACCACAAGCCAGTACGCTAAAAACAACGACCCTAGTAACCACACAGCAACATGCTAAAAACACTCTGAACACCTTAGCAACTGCATAGCAACACCCCGACAACCCAAAGGTTGAATGCGGCAAATATGCAGTATTACAAGAGCCATAGACTGGAGGCTGGGCTCTTTTAAGTGTGGCTAGAGAGCAACTACTCAACACACACTAGGAACTGTCTAGCAACACCCTGACAATTACTCAGAGCACTCTAGCTGCAAATCTACACATAACTCAGGGATGTGATTTTTCCGGATTAATCCGGAATTCCGGATTTTCCGACCTGAAAATGTGACCTATGTGAATCATGCAGATCTGTAAAAAAAAAAAATAATAAAAAAAAAGAGAGAGAGGGGCATCTCACAGCCGTCACCATGGCCAACCCGGGAGCGGAACCACAATCGCCGTCCCCGAGCAACAGAAGACCACACCGGGCGGCACGTCAGATGGCAAAGAGATGCATTTTTCCTTCCTTTCCCAAGTATCAGCAAGGACGTATTTGCGACCGTTCGCAAATGAAAGACGGATGGCGAAATATGATTGGTCAGATCACCTGTCAATCAAGCTCCCTGCTGCACAGTGTAAGTTACCTCAGTCGCTCTCGCGCTACAGTGGTATCGTGACAAGAACATCGGATGCGGATGATCTGGGTATGTATTGTGCTTGTGTCCAGTGGTGTAGTGGAGGGCTGTGCGCAGAGTGCTCACAGTATACCCACTTCTTTATCGTCTGCTTTCCGTATACCCACTTCTAAATCCCTTCTGATGCGCAACATTCAGTATTGTCCTGCATTAGCCAAAATCATGGCAGCCCACCACATGAATAGCTAATCTAATCGCATGTGAATAAATGCAAATATTCCCTAATAACACCCAGTAAAGACGGTCAGGACCGTGGCGCCGGTTTCCTTTGAAATATGCTTGCGCCCGCGCCCGCTCCCGGGAGAATGCGACAGAGACAGAAATGCTGCCCGTTCATGCGCGAGAGCATGTCAGCGGAGGCACGCAGAGTGATAAAATAATTATTAATTATTGATTACTAATTTGAATCAGTACATTATGAAAACAATATTTTAAAATAAAGGCAGAACGTTGAAATTTGTTAAACTGGTGATCTCTGTAACCGTTTTCATTCAAGGATCAGTAAACGAATGCATTCAAACAGTAGGTTCAAACAGCTCTAATACAGAGAAAATCTATTGAAAGTAGCCTAACACAACGCGCCAGGTGAGGCTCGCGCAGCCGGTATGAGAGAATATTGTTGAGAGATCAAAACAAATTAACATAACTGCACAAAGATGAAACATACTGCGGTAAAAAGTTAGTTTTTTTTAATATGTATAACATATGATGCCTAGTTAAGCAACACAAGACAGATCATTTGTTCCCCTCTGAAAACCAATACAATTGCAAATTTGGCATTGATTTTATGCAAGAGTTCAAACGAGTAGTTAATGTTAAGTGCTCTATAATTTAGACACAATATTGTCAATGTTGACCATTTCTGCTCGATTTGGTTAGCCTAACAAAAAAAATAGTTCCAAACAAAGATCACAGCAGAACAGTAGCGCATCTCAGAGCAACACACGTTACCAAATTAATCATTTGAGTCACTGATTCAATAACCCATTCATAAAGGCGCTTGCTTCATTCCTGAATGAATTAGTCGTCTGATCAAATCCTTTGAATAACTCAATGTTCATATTAAGACAGTCACTTTTTCACCTACTGGAAGTTTGCTTTCATATTTAAAAGTAGCTTACTGTATTTTCCCCAACATTTTCATATTTGTATATTAAAAAACTAATTTTAAAACACATAACATCGTTTATGCAGTTGTAATTTTGGAAAAGGCATTCATGTTACATTTCAGAGTATCATTAAACTGTCTGTGTAAATGCAAATAAATGCATTGACTTCTGCTGCTTCCATTTTTTTCTGCAGTGGAAAGAAAGATCAATTTTTGTTGAGGCTGATTTCATTTGATTCATGTCTTATTATATTAACTGGAAATTATTAATAAAATGTAAAAAATTCTTATGAAACAAAGGTTGATGACACATTTAATAAGGTTAAGAAAAAACTGCCCTTTATATATGGCCTTTATATATGTTGTTGTTATTTTTTGGCTAGTAGAAGTTGTGAATGGCCGGTAACTTAAAAAATGTATTAGCCAAATTGTTTGGTGAGTGAAAAAGTTAATTTCAAACACTGTTGCAGACCCCTGGTATAGTAGCATGCTCTGGTGAGTCAAGGCAACAGGTTGGTCGCGTTCCCTGGGGAATGGGGAGTATACCCACTTCTCAGAGCACCACTACCACTGCTTGTGTCTATATACCAACTATACAGTTACTAATTTGACTTTGTTGTCGATTGATTAGATGATCGATTTTGAGTGATTTTCCACTATGGCAGGATGTTTAAGCTGCATTAACATTAACTTACTTGTATTTGCTAGCTATTAGGGATGCTCATTTCGGTTAATTTTCCCAACCGACAACCGCAAATCATTATCCGATTGTAATGTATCCGATTGTAATGTATCCGATAAAATGTATTTTTTTGTTCAAATAAGTTGTTATGGGTCTGGCACCTATCCATATAGATCCGCCACCAGTTTGATCGGCGTGGGGGGGGGGGGTTGTCTTAGTATATTTTCCTGCTTTTTTGTCCTTAGCCAATCACATGCCTGATAACTGAATAGTAACACGTTAAAAAAAATAAACACCCGGAACACCCTGGCGACTACCTAATAATGCCCTAGCACACACTCAGAACACTCTAGTAACCACATAGCAACACCCTGGAAATGACAAACCAGTGCACTGAAAACAACAACCATAGTAACCATAGATATGTATACGTAGATGCCACATTAGCAACTGTTTTTATGGGCCGCTATACATAAGCCGTCCACCATATTGTAATGGTCAGCTTGACGTCATTCACCATGGTAATCACTGAATATTCGAAAATGAGACAGTCCTGCGCAGTCGGTAGTCTGCAAACCTGTAGTATGGTGAATGACGTCAAGTTGACCGTTCCAAAATGGCAGACGCATCTACATGCCTGGAGCGGTCGAATGGGGAATCTATACATATCTATGCTAGTAACCACGTAACAACATGTTAAAAACACTGTGAGCCCCTAAGCAGCTTCATGGAAACACCCTGGCAACCACATAGCAATGTGCTAAAACAGTCTGAACACCTTAGCAACTGTCTAGCAACACCCTGACAGCTACTCAGTGCATTCTAGCTGCAAAACTACACATAACTGAATAGCAACACATTAAAAAACACCCGGAACACCCTGGCAACCACTTAATAATGCCCTAGCAAACACTCAGAACACTCTATTAACCACATAGCAACACCCTGGAAACCACAAACCAGTGCGCTGAAAACAACAACCATAGTAACCGCATAACAACATGCCAAAAAACACTCTGAATGCTTTTGAAGCTGCATAGCAACACCCTGGAAACCACAAACCAGTGCGCTGAAAACAACAACCATAGTAACCGCATAACAACATGCCAAAAAACACTCTGAATGCTTTTGAAGCTGCATTGCAACACCCTGGCAACCACCAACAATGCCTCAGCATTGTGGTAATGACTTTGCACTGGCAAGCATGATTCATATTTTCCTTCAGAAAGTGAAATGCTGTAGTTGTATTTACATTGTATTTATTTGGAATAGCGAAAGGGCAAAGTAAAAAGCAAAGCTATAACAAAGAAAGAAGTTCCAGCAGAATGAATCACAAATGAGTTAAATTGACTCTGAGTTCAAATGTAAATGAGGATAATCTGCAGCACAAACGTCTGCCAGCGAACATGCATATTAGCGCCGGCGGAAAGAGAATTTAACCTGCGGCCCCCGGAGAGACCTCATCACAGTGCACACAGGCAGCCGTTTATTTAAATACAAACTTCGCAGGGACTGAAAATGTGCATTTCATACAAAAGGACTCTGTGTGACGGTAAGTCACACGTAACTAATTGAAAAGAGAAAAGATTCCACCTTTTAGACGAATCAAAATAAGCAAACTGGAAAATGAATCGCAAGCTATTTTCTGCCCTGATAAGTGCTTATAAAGACAGATATGCATGTGTCTGTGTGTGAGTGAGAAATCTTTACCCATCCGCTGAGCTCAATACTTCAATGACAGGTGTGTGTGTGCTAGTTAAAGACACAGCCAGAACAAACAGAACGAGGAGAGATGCGTATAAAAAGGAAAACAGGAAAGAGAAGGTTCCGAGGAACGAGATGAGTCAGAGACACAGGGGGAGGAGGAGAAAAGAGTGAATACGAAAAGCAAATTAGACAGAGGAAGAGCGCGGGGAGACTAATGCTGCTGAGTAACAAGGGAGAGGAAGGGCGTGGAGATGTTGATTAACACATGGCTGTAGTTCAAGTGACAGAGCTTTTCATGTGTGTTAGTGGCTCTCAGCACTGCTCCACTGCACACTTCTGCAGGCCTTACACTACTGGATTATACACTTTGTTTAATTTTGCTCCTTAAGTCCACTTATACTTTTAGTTATGGCTGAGAGGTGTGACCCAAATCCTATGTCATGATATGATACATTTTATTTTACAGTAACAGTATGTAGTTGTTTTGTCTGTAAATGCAAAGTGGTTTATGTGCACTATCTATCTATCTATCTATCTATCTGTTTGTCTATCTATCTATCTATCTATCTATCTATCTATCTGTTTGTCTATCTATCTATCTATCTATCTATCTATCTATCTGTCTGTCTGTCTGTCTGTCTATCTATCTATCTATCTATCTGTCTATTGTCTATCTATCTATCTATCCATCCGTCTATTGTTTCTGTTTGTCTATCTATCTATCTGTCCGTCCGTCCGAATATCTATCTATCTATCTATCTATCTATCTATCTATCTATCTATCTATCTATCTGTCCTTCCGTCCGTCCGTCCGTCTGTCTATCTATCTGTTTGTCTATCTATCTATCTATCTATCTATCTATCTGTCTATCTATCTATCTATCTATCTATCTATCTATCTATCTGTCTGTCTATCTATCTATCTATCTATCTGTCTGTCTGTCTGTCTGTCTGTCTCTCTATCTCATACAGTCTTTGTCTATCTATCTAATATGTTTCTAGTGTTATTTAGTTTTGCAGCACTATTTTCCACTTTCTCTTTGACCCTTTGGCCAAAATCTACACACATGCAAATGCAGATGTGAATTCTTGGCCAGTGCATTGCAAGCACACATTTTGGAATGCAGCAACGCATGAAATTGAGCTTCAGTAGCCAGAAGCGTTCGCTACTGCAACTTTAAATTCCCTGTACTGTATGTTATGTAAATATGGTTGGTAATATGTGCTCATGTCAATCTTGTTTTCCTTGACGCCTCCCTTAAAGTCAACATGAAATCAAAATAGACCCCATTTACTTTTTTGACAGGCTCATAATATCGGTCCTGTTATTTTACATTGCTTGCATCTTCTGACACTTTGATTGCGGACACCTACATCCAGTCTCATCGTGTCCAGCGTCAAAAGTGCATCCACAACCCCTAATGCAGTTCTGAAGCGGTTATGGATGTTAATATAACCACATCCATGACTTCCTTCCGTCTTAATACCAGCAGAGCAAGCCCTGCAGTCGTTTAAGTTATGAAGAGCTGAAACCCAGACACATTGCTTTTTTTGACGCTTTATATGGGTTTTTTTGTAATCTACTGAGGTGCAGAGATGAAAAAGGAGTGAACGTGGGAGTTTCAACATCTCACTGAAATGAAAAGATATTTTAGAGCACCTTCCTGGTGCCAAAACACAGTAAAACGAATGCTGGTGTATGTGAGTTTCAATAAAGTAATGTTTTATGAGGAAGAGTTTTTTTATCTTGAACACCAGGCTGTGGACTACGAGAGGCAAAGCACCTACTCTCTCGCGGTGGAGGTGCAAAACCCAAACGTGGACTCGCGCTTCCTCAGACGAGGTCCGTTTAAGGACCGGGCAATGGTGCGCATTACAGTTCTGAATGCAGACGAGCCGCCGAAGTTCTCCCGCTCGCGGTACCGGCTGGACGTGTCGGAAAACTGCCCTCCGACATGCGTGGTGGGAAGAGTGGCCGCCGTGGACCCGGATACAGGCCTCAGTAACAACATCAAGTAATCACTTTTTTTTTCACCTTTTTAACTTGTTTAATCAGTATGACTTGCTTTTATCTAGTCATACATACATGTGTGGATGAATCTCACAAGAACACATTGGTCAATCCAAAATCAATGCAAACGTATTTTGCATACAGAAAATTAGTACTTTTTGTTGTTGTTTTTAGGACAGTCACATTACTTTTGCATTGTGACATGATAATGAAGAATATTCCTATTGCCATAATGTATTTATTAATTATTTCTTTTTTATTTTTCATTATTATTCTTAATGTTGATGCTCAGATCTCATTTCCTTATTATGGTAATTTTGCAATGTTTTTAATTAAAATTTATCAGCATAATGTAAAGGCAGCACATATTAAGCAAATGTGCGAGTGTTTCTTCAGCTTCGGTTAAAAGTCCCTGGTTTTATGTGCCAGGGATTTTTGAAGGCCACATTAAAACAGAAAATAACATTTTTGTGAGTTTTACCCACACAGCACATACAGTTTTTACATTAGTTAGTTAAAAAAACTCATATTGCATCATGTTTCTGTCTGCCACAGGAAGCATGTGGGCTGTTTCCACTTAACCTGCTCCGTTTCACTCACTTTACTGGCTTATTGATGCACTGGCTCCTTTATATCTTCTAATCTGTCTGCCCTCCTTCTTTTATTCCTGTCCACTTCTTCTCAGGTACTCAATTGATCCCGAGTCGGACCCCGAGGCACTGTTCCGTATCGCCTCTGACAATGGCCTCATCACCACCACCGTGGAATTGGATCGAGAACAGGAGCAATGGCATAACATTACCGTCATCGCCACACAGAGAGGTACCAGAACTCCTTAAAGGGACATTGCATCAATTTTGAGCGCCTGACAATTTGACACAGGTAGCAGCGTGTAATCGGCCCACAGGAAGGCTATTACTTCTGTGGCGGCCTTGGACATGAAAGCTCATGGCAGAGACACGCACCGACAGAAATCGAAGAAGAGAAAGGGATAATACTGTAGAATGAAAAGTCGAATTGCTTTTGAGTCCGGTCCACCCGAGCTCAAGTTCGCCCGTTTGTGCTTCCCATTGGCCCTCGTATAACACTATCTTGTATCCTCAGAAGTCTTTAGTGGATTTGTTAAGCTCATATTCAGTAATTACTTTCATATTAGACACACGCTCTGAGCGCGATAAAGTGTGCGTCTGTTATGGCTTTATGTAATGTCATGAACATCAGATGCCGTTCGGGCCACTTCTGCTCGTGATGTAACGTTATGTCCCAAAAGAGCAAAGAGCGTATGGAGAACAGTAACGAGACAGATTGGAGTTAACTTCTGTTTCATGGTCAGTAAGATTTTGCTGACCTACTTGCGGCTTAAAAGCTTTTGATTTCTAACTTCCTTTGCTTTTTTATATATATATATATATATATATATATATATATATATATATATATATCCCGCCATGCTGTTCTTTTCTGTTTCTTAGACAGCCCCAACCAAGTCACCAGGGTTGCGGTTGCCATAGAGACGCTGGACCTCAATGACAACGCCCCCGAGCTGGACCGACAATACAACACGGCCGTCTGCGACTCCAGCGCTGCTGGACAGGTCGGTGATCTTTGACCCTTTGAAGCCTGCAGTGGAAAGAGTCTGTGAATAATGAAGCTTGGTCAAGAAGCATTCACAATGGAAAACAACCAGACAGGATTTATGTGCTTTATGTGATTTATTTGATTTATGTGTTGGGAAAAATTTGATACTCAAAAAAATGTGTATATATATATATATATATATATATATATAT
>JAFVLL020004007.1:75534-88599 GCA_021397915.2 Tor tambroides
TAACTGAAAAACAAGAAACCTATTCATGAAAAGTGGCATTAACTTCCTGTCATTTTCTCTCGCTCTCTTTTGTTGGATAGTGGTGGCGGCGCTCTCGCTATCGTTGCGAAGGCAGAAACGGGACACTCAGTCTCCTGTGGAGGATGATGAGATCAGGGAGAACATCATCACGTATGATGACGAGGGAGGCGGCGAGGCGGACACGGCCGCTTTCGATATCGCGACCCTGAAGAGCGCCCCCCAGAGCATGCACAGGGCACAGCGGCTTGGGGACAGTAAAAATATGTGAGTGTGTTTGTGCATGTGTGTGTGTTTACAATGACTTTGATGTTCACATAAACAGACATCTCATTTCATCATTTGAATCTCCCAGATTTATTGCTGGCACTATTTGATCTATAAAATCACATGTCATTTCTTGACATTTGGCTTAGAAAATGCCATATTATATTAATAGCCCATGTGAATCATTCAGCTTGAATATAAGATGACAGTCACCACAAACTGGTGTATCTTCCTCTCGAATCTCTGGTTACTTTAAATATGTTCAGTCACTCTAAATGATGTTAAATGTATATCTGATTAATGAGGGCTCTGTACTCAGGAGTGTGTGTGGTTTAATGAGCCTTCACAATGCAAATCTGACAGCTGTTTCAGTGCAAAGTTCAACTAGTTAATATTTATGCCATTCAAACCCACTCTGTGTTCTAGTCCTCTATCCATCATATTCCCGTTTGATGTCATTGTAATACTCCTGGGCAAGTTGGTAAAATACTTCACACGCAACTATTTTTAAAGACACAACTGACTGTTTTTGAATCGTTGCATCGGGATTTTCCACTGGGACTACAACAAATCTTTTAATTAAACAACTCTTTTTGGTAACTTAGAAATATCTGGTTTATCAGGTTTTGGTGCAGAAGTTGCAAGGAATGTGGTTTTCCTTTAAAAGCCCAATGAAATGCTTCGGTGATGTATTTCCTAATTAAACAGAAGCTTTATACAATATTTGGATCACTAGCTAAAAGGCCGAACTATGGAAGCCCATTTTTTGCCACAAAAGAAAAAAAATCATGCATTGTTAATAAAAAACAATTATGACATAAAAAGTAAAAATTATGAGATACTAAGTCATAATTATGAAATAGTCAAAATTGTAAGATGCTAACTCATAATTTGAGATTAAAAAGTTGAAATTGACAAAAAGTTATAGTTATGACGTTAAAAATATGAGACTAACATAATTATGAGATAAAAAGTCAAAATTGAGATATCAAGTCACAATTATGAGGTAAAAGTTGAAATTATGACATGCTTAAGTAATAATCAATGAAAAAGTTAACATAATGAGATACTAAGTCGTAATTGAGTCAAAATTGTATGATGCTAAATCATAATTTGAGATTAAAAAGTTGAAATTAACAAAAAGTTATAGTTATGACATATATTAAAAAATATGAGACCCTAACATAATTATGAGATAAAAAGTCGACTGAGATAATGAGATGCTAAGTCATAATTATGAGGTAAAAGTTGAAATTATGACATGCTTAAGTAATAATTGAGGAAAAATTGAGATACTAAGTCATAATTTTGAGATAAATATGATGTTCTAAGTAATAATTGAGGAAAAATTTAAAATTATGAGATACTGATTATACAATACACGATCATCAGCATATTAGAGATACTAAGTCATGACTGAGATATCAGAATTTCCACGAAAATATTAAGCAGCACAATTGTTTTCAACATGAATAATAAAAATAGTTTCTTAAGCACCAAATCAGTCATTATTATGAGATAGAAGTGAACATTGTAACAAAAAGTTATAACATAAGTCGAAAATGAGACATAAGTCACAATTTTGAGCAATTATGAGATACTAAATTGAATTTTTTTTGACATACTACAGTATGTAATAATTCTGAGGAAAATAGCAAAATTCTACATATCAAAATTCAACATTCTAAGTTATTTTTCTTTATAGTTTTGCCTTTTATGTCATTTTCGACTCATGTAAATCATAATTAACTAAAGCATGATTTTTTTTTTTTTCTTATGTGGCTGAAATAGGCTTCCATACTTAACCATTAAACTAATTCATCCATTTTAGTTTTCTAATTTCTATTTTATTATATCAGGTATTCTCAGGATAACTTGGACAGCGTCAGAACCTTCAGTTGGAGTCAGAGTTTAGGTTTGGATCCGCGCCGTCCCGTCTCTGCACCCCTCTACGGACGATACTGCTACAGCATCCAGACCCTTCCAGCTTCGAGAAACAGACTCGGCCCGTTCAACTCCAGGCTGGATCTCGCCAAACTGGCATATGTTCTTCCCGGCAGCCAAGGCCCGGCCGGCGGCCCTTTAGAATCCGGTTCTGTATTTATCGGCAAGAGCAGGGATGGATCAGAACATAAAAGAGCAGACGGATCCACCGACAGCATTCCAAAAGAGAGCGAGACAGGAAGTGAGGTCATCTCTGAGAGCCACACACTCAGCCAGGATCAGGTATCCTTCCTGCCACCAATATTTATTATATTACAATCACATAGAGCGCAACAGCTGGGTTCTAGGAGTAAAAATCCCATTTGTTGTCTCCATAAACAAATTGATTTTTAATTATAATTTATAAACCAAAACAGACCTACTATGAGCTCTGAAGTTGATTAGCGATGAGGTGTGCTTCTTTTAAAGCCACAAATTGGTGTGATTTCAGCTTAATTTTCAAAATAGATCCACTAATCACAAAAGTTGCTGTTGCTAAATATGTAAATGAAAATTGTAACAAATGAGCTCATTAGTGACCAATAGTGAATCAGTTTCCTATAATCTCAAACTACTTACATTTGTATATATCTGAATATTTAGCAAAAGCCATAAAATATATTGTTTTATAGTTCTAATAAATTACTAAACATAAATATGTATTTATTTCCATCATGCACAGTGCTTATTGAGATAATTAGTTTGATTTAAAATATTTCCTTTACTTTAAATCAAAGTTTTTAATGTTGTGATTAGTGCTGTCAAACAATTAATCGCAATTAATCACATCCAAAATAAAAGTCTTTGCTTACATAATATATGAGTGTGTACTGTGTATATTTGTTATGTATATATAAATACACACACACACTTGTATATAGTTAAGAAAAAATATGTTATGTTTATATATTAAATATAATGTAAATATTTTCAAAATATATACTGTATGTATGTGTATTTATACATACATAATACATATACACAGTACACACACATATATTATGTAAACAAAAACTTTTATTTTGGATGCAATTAATCGCAATTAATCATTTGACGGCAATAGTTGTGATTCATCTCAGAGCCGGTTGATTTGGGTTAGGACTTTGCTGAAAAGGCCTTTATTTAATAACTTGTAAAAATTAATAGGAAAATCTTAGCTCTCTTATAATCTAATGTTTAAATCTTCATGTTATGTTAAAATATTTATATTTTCTTTAAATCTGAGATCCCAGATTAATGCATTGCTTTTTGAGGATGCATTAAATTGATCAAAAGTGACAGTAAAGACATTTACAATGTTACAAAAGATTTCTGTTTCAAATAAAAGCTGTTTTTTATTTTCTATTCATCAAAAAATCCTGAAAAAAATTGACAGTGTTCGAAAAATGTCACTGTTTCCACAAAAATATTAGGCAGTACCACTGTTTTCAGTATTGATAATAATAAGAAATGATTCTTAAGAATCAAATCAGCATATTAGAAAGATTTCTGATGGATCATGACACTGAAGACTGGAGTAATGATGCTGAAAATTCAGCTTTGCATCACAGGAATAAATTACATTTTAAGATATATTAAAATAGAGAAAAGTTATCTGAAATTGTAATAATATTTCACAATATTTCTGTTTTTACTGTATTTTGATCAAATAAATGCAGCCTTGGAATTAAAAAAAAATCTAACCAACCCCAAACTATTGAGCTATTAAATGGACTGATTATGTTCCTCACTGTTTTCTCTCTCAGTCTGTGCATTCAGATCAGGTTCTGTTCGTGAAGAGCTCCAGTCAGAGCGGTTCCTGCTCAGAGGCCTCCAGCACTTCTGTGAGCCATAAACCCGAGTCGTCCCCTCACTGCTTGACCACACGAGCCTCTATTTCCACCATCACCACAGATGACTCCACCCCTGCCTCGGCTTTGGACAAGAACGGGGACGTTCCGCTCATCAGCACCAGCCAGAGCTCTTCCAGCCTGGGCACGACGGATATGGCGTTCAGAACGATGGAAGGTACTTTGCTGAGAGCCGGCGGAGGGATACCTTTGACGGGGACAACACTTCTTTACCCAGAAGCTGCCGGACTAATGGGCTTGTATGGGGTGGGCGGGCAGAACTATGTGCCACACCTAGTGATGCCCCTCCCAGGAGGGGCAGGGCTATATGAAAGGGGGTGGGGCTCAGGAAATGGGAATGTTGGCCAAGCGAACTCGGAAAAGACAGGCGCAGATTCGTTGACAAACCGTATGGGCGATTTCCTGCAACACCGTCTAGCCCTGGTGACCTTTGACCCCATGCAGCCGCCATACGACTCGCTGCAGACGTACGGATTGGAGGGGGGCGGCTCACAGGCCACATCTCTCAGCTCGCTCGAAAGCGAGGCCGAAAAAGATACAGAGGGACAGAAACACAGATTTGAGGAGTGGGGACCCAAGTTTGACAAGCTGCTTGATATTTTCAGGGAACGGGCGAAAGAAAAAGAGGATGGCGAAAAACACCAGGGTGAGCATTTAAAAGAAGAACATCAGGAAGAGGAAATGAACGAGACAGAAGATGAGAGTGAGACAGAAATGAGAAAAGAGGATGAAAAAACTGATTTGAACGAGACACGGCAGGCTGAGGAGGAAAACACAGAAGAATTGGAAGCAATGCACTAAAGAGGAAATGGGAGTAATGAGGGAGGATGTGATGTCACATCGTGAGCTTTCAAAAGCAATAAGTGCTGAAAGGAGCAAATGAGCACAATCTGGACAAAGAGAATTTTATATGGACCTGCCAAAAACCAGTATGTCAGTGTTTCAGAGGAGCAGTGAGTCTTATGTAAGTCACTCGCGTTCATTTGACATCCAGCCAGACACACAGTGCTTACGTTATAAAATACAAATGTCACATTTATCTAAATCTTTTACTTATTTCCAGGTTTCAATCTCAGATTTTCAATGTGGTCTCAGACTTTTATACTCAGCATTAACATATGTCTTTGTGATCGCATCACCAGTTATTATGGTCTCACGATTCGAAAAAGATGACAGACATAGCTTTCTTACAATCTGTTTGCTTGATTTAATCAACAGTATCTGATTATTTATCAAATGATTTTACCGTTGTAATTTTCATATTATTTATATAATTTAATGTCAGTTTAATTTAAATTATTATTATAATTTAAATTAATAAATATTACTTTATTTCATTTTTATTTATAATTGAATTTGTAATTTTATTTTCATTTTTTATTTGTTTTTTTATATTTTCAGCTTTTATTTGATTTTAGTATAATTTTTATTAATTTTGTTTTGCGATTTTGCCCATTTTAGTTGTGATATATATATATATATATATATATATATATATATATATATATATATATATATATATATATATATTTATCGCATCTAAAATAAAAGTTTGTGTTTATATACTTGTGTATATATACATGTAATATATATTTATATATAATGCCTACATAAATACCAATTTATATACATGTAAATGTTTATTAAATACATACACGTGTGTGTGTGTATATATATATATATATATATATATATATATATGTATATATGTATTTATAGATACATATAAATATTATTTTAATTTATTTCTATTTCAGATTTAGTTTTTGTCATTTTAGTACCTAAACTTAAATATATTTACTTCAGTTATTTTATTTTATTTTATTATTTTATTTACCAAAAATGGTATTTCATTTTTAAGTTTTAGTTAACAACTAAAACTATAAAAACCTGGAATCTTGTTTCGCTTCACAATGACAGTATTTTAAATCTCCATTTCTTCACTTCTGATCACTGTTAAAGTCATTTATTGAGGGGTTAGTGATTTTAAAAAAAAAAATGTAAGAAATGATGAAAAAACTGAATTGTCTGTCAGTGTTTTTACAATTCAGTAAATGACAGAAATGTTTCCATTTACGCAACCTGTAATATGTAAGTGGTGATCTGGCTTGATTTCTCATCAAATATGGCATATGAGGTGGGGAATCCACCAAAATAGGACCTTTCTTGTTCCACACACATGTATTAGCAGCACGTACATGTCTTAGTCGTCTCTTTCAGCATTCTCCCGTTACGCTTAAGTTAATAATTCACGTTGCCATGACAAGCCAAAGTTATGAAACATCTCATTTCTGAAATATTGATTTCAGCCCTCACGAGCACCATTGTTTGAAAAATAGGTCTCATGAAATATGTACAATCACTGACAAATTCATATTGACGCTTGTGTATTAATAAGGCAATGCTCTCTCGCACGGATTTTGACAGCAAGGAAGCTAAACTGTTTAAAACGGTTCGATAAAAGGCTGTTTTTTACTAGGTCACTGCAACCACACACACACGTCAATGCATAAAGATGATTTGCGCATGGCTTACTTCTGTCCGTTTTTAGATCGGTTTTCCTCTCTTCACTAGTCTGGATGCTTAGCCTGGTTTAGCCCTCCTGAACCGCTTCACTTCTTTAACCCGTTTGGTTTTTATGGAAGACCTATGCAACTGAAACTTTGAGACAGTGAACTTCTGAACTGAATGTGATCCTGTTTCATATAGTTTTTTTTTGTTCTGTACGCTGTTTGCGTTCTCATGTACAGATGTAAATATCATTGGAGAACTGACAAGCCTTTTGGACCAGAGAGTTTATGTAAATCTGAATCTGTTTATATAAATGTTGAATTCAGTCTTACTGTAAAACCACAGCTGGAAGATCCTGAGAATTTCCAACGTGTTGTACGATCTCTTGTCAAACTGACTGTCATCTGATGTTCAATAAATGGTGTACAGTGAACTTTGGTAAATGTGGATTCACAGACCTATGTGACTGACTTTCTTCGGTAAAGCACAAATGAAATCAAATTATCTCTTTTCCATAAAATGAAAGTTTGCAGTGATCTGTCAGGCTCCCAAAAGGACAAAATATAAGCATCATAAAACTAGTTTTATTTTCAGCCATGTGCTATATCTTATGTCATCTGAAATATGATAGATTTGTGTGATGAAGAGACTGAAATGCAAGTCATTATTTACTGAAAATGTTAGAAATTTCATTCATGCGTGTGTATATATTTGGAATGAACCTTATTTTTGTTTTTTTTTAAATCTTTAGATTTTTGTTACTTGAAATAAATGTTAACTGAAATAAAATTCAGCTGAAGCTTATTTTCAGATGGTTGCCAATGCAACATTTGTCGTTTTCATTTAGTTTAACTTGATGTACTAAAATAACTACAACTGAAATTAAAATAATAAATAATAAAATGACAAAAAATGTAAATAAAATATAGAAATAAAAGATTTGAAAGGAAGATATTCCACATAAATTATTGCATATTGTTTATATTATCTTCAGATGATAATTCACATATTTAGGTGGAGTTTTAACGCCACTAATTGAACTCACAGCATGTTTTGATTTAACTGTAAAACCAGTTGTCTGGGTTGGATGCTGGGAACTGCCTATAATTTGTGTGATTCACCTAGAGAAGATAATAGTTCAATTATATATGAATAATAACTGTCGACAGCGAAATTATATTCCAGTCATTGTAGTAACACGCCTTGTAGGTGTATGCGTTAATTTTAACGAGTATTTGTTTAAAGAAATCTTTCAGGTTCAATCTGTGACATGCTGTCAATTATTATAGAAAACTGATTAACTTAAACTGGAAGTCAATGTGGCAAAACATTCAAATAAATGCTAAAATACAAAGTTTTTAAAATGTGTTAATATGACAGTCATTATTATAAAAACAAATAATTCTAAAATAATAAATATAATAAAATTAATATTTAGGCTAATAAAAAATATAATTTTATTAAATATTTATCATAAAAATATTTTTGCTTTAAACCTCTGAAATGTCTCGCTCAATAGACCTCCACTGTGAATGTAGGCCATTACAATTTTTTTTAACACACTAAAGAGTCAAAATTGTTTTCTGTAAATTAAAAGTTTAATTCTGATGGTGACTTGACTTGTGTATATGGCTCAGTAACATAAGGAGACTTTTTAAGTCATAAAAATTCTTATAAGGTCATGAAATCCATGATAAACCTGATGTCCCATGTTTGCCAACTTAGAGCATTGAGAACAAAATCCATTAAAATTAGGCAGCGGCTATTTACACTAAGTGCAAATCGCATATTTTTTTTAGCGATATTTACTGTTTACTCTAAGTGTAAATAGCGATGGAAGCTATTTACATTAAGTGTAAATAGCATTGGATTCTATTTACACCAAGTGAAAACAGCAGTATTTTTTAAAGATATGCTATTTACACTAAGTGCAAATAGCTATAGATTCTATTTACACTGTTAAAATAGCAAGATTTTCTGCTATTTATACTACTTATTGCAAATAGTGGCAATTATCTGCACCTCAGTATTGTAGTACATTATAAAACGGTACACAATAATAACGTACTGAGTGTAAATTATAGTTTTAATTCAAATTATTAAATGGATCCCACCTTATTGGGACAATAAAGCCCTCCCTACACCTACCCTAACCCTACCCGATATTCTTATTTTCAACTTTTTGATTATTTTCTTCATTTTTATTTAAAATAAATGCCTTTCTGATGCAATATGAGATTTGAAAAGGGAGAGAAAAAAAGTTCGGCAAATGGCGGGCTCAAACTCGGGTCGATCGCGTCAAAATACATGCGTTTTACCATCTACGCCACTAAAACTGATACAAAATTAGCGTCTTTTTTTAGTGTTGACTAACTCAATCACACGTTAGTGGGCGGAGTTAGTGTAAATAGCCTAGCCTATGCTTTCCTGTAGCTCAAATAGTAAAGCATGGCGCTAGCAACGCCAAGATCATGGGTTCGATTCCCAAGGAAAGCAAGAGTTGATAAAATGTAGAAACTGTAACTTGAATGCAATGTAAGTCGCTTTGGATAAAAGCGTCTGCTAAATGCATAAATGTAAATGTATGCCAACAAGACGGGCTATTTGCTTAGTGTAAATAGACACTCCGTTAAAGTTAATACTTTTAATATAATGGCTCATATCAAACACGTTTTTAAATGTTCATCATACGCAAAAAGCTTCTTTTTTTCTTCTTCTTCAGAGGTTCATTGAAAGCTTTAAATATATGATATAGTGTTGGCTCCAGTGCGTAATTATAATCCACCGCATCAATTTTTTAGCCGGCGTGAATTATTTAAATAATTTTAAGACCCAGCAGCACAGAACTGGCACGCCGCAAACTTCCAAACTACAGAAAACGTTAGCGTCTCGATCTGACACCAAACCGCTATGATGTTCAGAGGGAGAATGCGCTTTGCTTTCTACGCGAGAGAAGAAAGCCAGGTAGAAGCACGCTTTAGGCTTTAGACCTCAGAATGAGAGATCCAGATCAAGTGCATCTTTCCGTCTGTCTCTTGAACTGTATGATGTGCAGCACTTTCTGCTTTTATCTAAACAGGTTGTCAGCGACACACATAATCACTTATTCAGAAGAAAGCCGGGTTCTAGAAGGCAAAGGCAAGCCGCCATTAATACCGTGAGCTGGAATAGCATTAAATTAGGCCAGCGGGCTTTTAGACCTTTAGCGATGCTGCCCGCTAACGCTAAATTATTCAGCAAAACGCCACAGATAAAGTGTTTTTCAAATTTTAAGCAACCATACCTTCAAGACAGCGTCGTCTGCTGTGTGTAATTCACATTTGACAGCGCTGAAGGCAGAGCGTGATGGCCGCCTGGTCCCTGTAGCTGTTAGCAATCTCTTATTTAAAGCGGGAAAATGTAGCTGCGCTAATGACATGAGTTATGAGGATTATGAGAGATCCTGCTGTCACCTGCTCTGAGATGATGTCCTCTGGCTGTTTGTGTGCTCCTGGAGAAATAAAACCTTCATGAAGGACTTTAATTAGCATTTGTTTTCTCCCAAACTACCTCAAGACCACTGTGAGGGGGATAGAATTATAATGGGCTGATTCCTCAGAAGAGCAGCACTTCACTAGGCTACTTCATAGTTTCAAACTGTTTTAGTATCAGTGATATGCTGTTATAGTTTTTTTTTTTTTTTTGTATATTTTTGTTTTCTGTTTATATTTTAATTTTAGTCCGTTTTTTTATTTTATTTTTTTTTTAATTAGGCTATCTTTTTAAAAGTATATAGTTTTAGTTTACTTAAACTGTTTAAACTAAATGAGAAATTTTGGCAACTAGCTGAAATAAAACGAAACTCAAAGTTTTTTATATTTTATTTAAATAATTTTTAAATGGTTTTAGTTCATGATAGCGCTTTAAGCATTCTGTTTATTTTTTATTATTATTATTTATTTTATTTTTTTTCCAAATATGAACCTAGGAAGATAGTTTAAAAATGTTTTTAAATAAGTTGTTTATCCTCACTGAGGCTGCATTTATTTGATTAAAAATACAGTAACATTATTATAATTTAAAATCACTTTTCTATTTGAATATATTTTAAAATTGAATTTATTCCTGTGATATAAACCTGAATTTTCAGCATCACTACTCCAAACTTCAGTGTCACATGATCCTTCAGAAATCATTCTAATATGCCGATTTACTGCTGAAGAAACATTTCTTATTATTATCAACATGGAAACTGATACTTGAGGATTCTGTGATGAATAAAAAATTCAAAAGAACTGCATTTATTTGAAACAGAAATCTTTTGTAACATTACAAATTTCTGCACTTTCAATCCATTTAATACATTCTTCCTGAATAAATGTATTAATATCTGTTTTAAAAATCTTACTGACCCAAAACTTTGAATGATAAATGGACAAATGTAACATTTCAGTAATTCAGTACAAAAAAATTAGACAATTATTCAATTACAGCATGATAAAACTATTTTAATATGGTATATTTAAAAATAAATATTTAAAAATATATTTAAAGCTGTTCATTAAAACTAGAATGTGTGCGTTTATGTAAAAAAAAATAGTATTTTTGTGTGGAGGGATAAACTGAATTAGAGAGACAAATAAAATTGAATGAAATGAAATAAAAAAAAAAAAAAAGAGAACAAAAAAATGAAGGATGTGTGTGTTATAAGTATAAAATTATTTTTCCGTTGTAGTCTCTGTACAGAAAATCCGTCACATACAGTAACAATTAAAACACTGACCTTTTTGTTTTGGAATTTGTGCGTGCTGTGTTTAGTTCCATTTAACTTAAAAGTCTTTGTTAGATAAAAATAAGCAAAGGTGCATTTCTATGGAAAACTAGGTGTGTCACTTAAATAAAGGAATTATTAATTTATACATTGAAAAATAAAATATAAATAAATTGCATCTCAAATTACAACCCCCCCCACCCCCCTTCATTCAATGTTTTAAAATGAAGCTAAATAATAAACTATTTAAATGTCAAAACATAATTATATGTATTCGCCAGTTGCTTGTGTCAATCAAGTTAAAAACGGTTGATTACACAGAAATAACGTGTAATTTTTTTGCACATCAAATGGATTCTTCTTCATTTGCAGCAACTGCACCTCCACCGAACCAGACACCTTCACTGCTGCTTGCTGAACTGCTCGAGTGCTTTCTTGACTAGATCCCAGGTGATGGCATTATGAACCATCACACAGTGAACACCTAAAAGAGCGGGAAACAGCAGCTTATACAACCGGACGGACAGCCTCCAACTTTCACTGTACAGTTCCAGCTACAAAGGTTTGCGGAGGAGAGTAAGCAGAGACCTACCCAGCCTGCCAACCTCCAAGATGTTCCTATCCTCATCATCAAAGAACATCATGTCAGAAAACTGGATGCCACTGTCAGCTTTCAGCCTGGAGACAGAACAACAGTCAGTCGGTCTGAGGTACTGTAGACACGCACACATGTGAGTGAGACATGCAAAGACACTTTGATTTAAAACACAACTATGAAATTACATATTAAATTGTATGTTTTTGAAAGGTTTTAATACTCTCCACGGCTACATTTATTTGATCAAAAACACAATAAAAACAGTAATATTGTGAAATATTATTACAATTTAAAATAACTGTTTGAATATATGTTCAAATAAAATTTATTCCTGTGATGCAAAGCTGAATTTTCAACATTTCGTCAGTCTTCAGTGTCACATGATTCTTCCGAAATCATTATAATATGCTGAAGAAACATTTATTATTAACAGTTTGTAATATTGTAATAGTTTTTCATATTTTTATGTAAACTTGTAATTTATTGATGATCTTGAAATTGAAATCTTTTGTAACATAAATGTCTTTACTGTCACTTTTGATCAATTTAAAGTGTCCTTGTAGAATAAACATATTAATTTATTTTTTTTAAATCTTGTGCAAAGAAGGAAAAACTGTTTTCAAAATGGACAATAATAAAAAATGTACAAAAAATAATTATTCCAAATTTTGACCGATAATGTTTATATTATAATTACAGTTTTACATATTCTAAAGAAACTATGAATGGTGCTAGAATGTTACATTGGTTGCACTATAGAGTTACTCATATGTTCATATTGTTTTTTAGTATTGCTTTGTGGTTGCTTGGGTGTTTTGGGTGGATACTACGGGTTTACTGATTACCAACCAAATTCAAAATCAAAAGTCCTTTCTGTACCTTTTAAAATGAGTGACCTTTGAACCAGGGTAGATCTCCTTGAAGGAAATGTATTGGTCAAGTTTATAGAGTGACAGCAGCTGATTGGCTCCTTCCGTCTCGCTGGTTCTTTGAGAAACAGAAAAAGAAAATCACAGCTTTGAGGATGGATATATATATATATATATATATATATATATATATATATATATACAGAGGCTTGCAAAAGT
>JAFVLL020004007.1:88698-104770 GCA_021397915.2 Tor tambroides
CAACAATTTTTAATATATTTCATGTAATATTTATTAAAATGACAGGATTTTGCTAAATAAATAGTCTAGGTCATGTATTAAGTTCATACATATTTTGATATGAACAACTACTATTAACAATATCTATGAAATGATACTTTTTCTTATTGATGTCACACTAAAGCTATGTGATTTTCATAGTAGTGCACCCTTTAAGCTCACCTTAAAATAAAATGAAATCTTTAAAAATTACAGCACTGTAAAACCACAGACCAGCAATATACTGTCAGTTTATAATATTATGGATGTAAAAGTACAAGCCAGTAATACCTGTGAAGTAATATATTAGCGTAGCACACAATCTTATACAGCTAGTCAGCTAACTGTGTTCTGTAGCATCTGTGCTATGTTGCTAAAACTCTCTTTTGGATCTAATGTAATTATTTCCCACATCCAAGTTCCAGATTATAATAGGCAAAAGTCTGAACATTAATCTCTTAATTTTACAATAAGTAGTGAAACTTACCCAAAATAAAGGCTTAAACATCTAAAAAAACACACATTTAAGGATCTACACTTTTGGTGAAAGTTTTTAGACAGCTTTCAAAATGGCCGCCAGACAGTGTGAACACATGGAGAGCCATACCTCAGTGTCCAATGATCTGATTGACTTGAAATTACAGGAGGTATGTAGTAACAAACACATCAATTGGTTAAGACATCAAGTAGGATAATACATTATTTTTTGTTTTTATAATCTGATCTCAAAAATGGAAGTGTGCTTAATGGGTACGTGAGCTTAATAGGTACGTTTACCCTATATGATTTAGAACATCATCTAGTTAATGTGTGCTTATTTGATCATTTGTAATCTTACCGTGATGCAATGCCTATCTTGAACCCCTGACTATGCAGTGAGCTCAGGATCTTTTCAGTATCGCGATAAATGGAAACCGTGGCAAATCTTGAGTCCCGCACCGTGCCGCTGGAGAAGCAGGAGAGGAGTCAGTGTGTTCCAGCAAAAAAGCAAAAACTTGAAGATAAACATCTCTGAAGTATGTTAAGGGAGAACAGACAGTGAATTAACGATATAGCTGATGAAGGCAAACCTGTCATCGATGTGAAAAGGTGGATCAACGTGGGTGTCGACCCAGAATGGCCAGAGGGTGTAATCTGTTTAAACCCAAGAGAGAAAAATATACATCATTGTATTTATATATTAGAAATGTGTCACTATATAACGGTATTAATGATAATCGTGATATTTAAAAAAATAAAAATTGTTATCTAAATTTAGGGATGTCTGTCGCTATATATAGGTATGTGTGATAAGTAACCATGATACTTAAAAATTAATAGAAAATAATAGTGGACGTAAAACTGTATAGAATACTATAAAATATCATTTCTGCCTCATTCTGTGATAAGTCACAATAGTCCACAAAAAGAAATGATTTCAAATCGGTTGCCATTAAGTGTAATTGTTCCTTTTGTATAGTGTGGGGGGAAACACACACACACACACACACACACACACAGAGAGAGAGAGAGAGAGAGATGAATTATACATCATATATTACACACACTCTTTTACATTTATAATACCACACACAGGAAAAATCGCATAGTTACTACAATTATTGTTACTGCAGTAAACTTGTTTTTTGGTATCAGCCACCAGCGTCATCAAACATATTCTGTGGTCTCTACAGTATTAAAGTATATGAGGAAGTGTGTTTATCTTATCATTTATTAGTTTTATAAAACTATACCTTTATTCTAAAGTACAACATTTAAAACGCTATGTGTGAAAACTTACCGAGGTCGAACACTACTAATTTCGGCTTAGACATCTTTGATTAGCGACTGATAAGAAGGAAAACTTGACACAATTCAAATCACATGTACAGAACACAGCACTTTCGTATACCGGTAATGCGGAAGTAGCGTCGTGACGTCAGCAATGCGTACGCGGTCACGTGACTTTGAGGGTTCGCAACGAAGCCACTTCTGTGAAAACAAACAACAACAATAATAATTAGATATAAAATAAAATTTGAAAAATATCATAATACGAATTCGCCATCCTCTTATATGGTACTCTTCATCACCCTCACAGCTTTTATTTGTGTCAGATAATGTATGTTAGTCAGTGGACTAATGTATGGAATAGTGAATGAGGGAAGTAGGAGTTAAGAGGTGCCTGGAAAATAATATCAAGTGAGTGATCGTATGAGTAATATTAGTGGAAATACTTATTAATATGATTTTATATTGTATTATAGTACTTGTTTATATCAACAAAATATTTTAATATTATTCATTATTGTACTTTATTTTATTAATTCTATCTTTTTCAGGACATTCCAAATTGTTGATTTCTCCATGCCCATTGTTTTTGATATAGCTGATATCTTGATATATTGTGTTCCTCTTTTAGCATCGAAATTGCTTGCTTTCCTCTCAAGATTAGTCTCCTTGCCTTTATCCTGGTTTGTGTGTGTCATCATCAAATGCAAGAATGCAGAAGCAATTGATATAACTGATTCGGCACATTCCCTGCTTTTAATATCTGAACAATTAATGCAACAGGACAAAGCTGATGACTGAAAAAGCCCTGTGAGTCAAATGTCCCAATATTTATGTTCACACCAGCTAGGGTCATTAAACACCGACCCCTGGTTTCACAGACAAGGCTTAAGCCTAGTCCTAGACTAAAATGTAAGTCTGAGCTGTTTCAACTGAAATAAACGTGCACCGACTGATCTTAAAATATATCAGTGCCTTTGTTTTGTCTCAAGATGCACACCAGTAATGTTATTTTTTTCTAAGCACGTTTATAAAAATTGCTTAAATGTCCTAATTGAACTAAGCCCCGTCTGTGAAACCAGGCCTAAAAGTGCTGATCTTCTTAGTTGGTAAAACAAGTATGTGTTGAAACATCCAATAATAAAATGTGACGTTATGTACTTTTGCCTTCTATTGATCTTTTAATCATATTTACAGATTTCTTGAATCCACCGCAAACAGAGCAATTTTGTCTTTACTGTCCCAGTATTTATGGAGGGCACTGTATATATACATATATGCTGATATGATTGTATATACTGGGAATAAACAAACATCCAGGGAACTTCTTATATAAATGCAACACCAAATCAAAGACATACCAAAGTAGAAATCAGGAACACCAAAAACAATGCTTCACAAAATTTTATATTTTTTATATTTTATTCAAATTCATGTGCAAAGAGTTTAAGTGTTAGTAATTATTAAATAGTCTGTGCTCTCTGTTTTTAGTGGCACTTTGCTGCCTGGTTGCCCTGTAGCTGTTGTTTTCGCTGCTTCACAAGTTCAGCATTGAGGGACATCAGCTGCGTCAGGAAGCTTATGGAGGGCTTGATGTGGCGCATCTTTATGACATGATCAATGGCTTCCTCCAACATCATGTCATGGTGGATTATCAGATATGCCAGCAAAAGTGCAGGGGAGTGCCTGACACCATCACAGCAGTAAATAAAACAGAAAGACAGTCAAATAAAACTCATTCCCCAAAAATTGGTCATTGCAGAACACTTTATAAAAGATCTTACTTTCTGGGCTCCTCAGGGCCTTGTGAATGAATTTGGCAGCTGGCAAGAAGTTCTTGCCCATGTTTAAACCATCTCTGTGAGTTTCAGGCAAGCCACAATATTTGATGTTCATGCCTCTGCAATATTTCTCCCCTGTATTAATCTTTCCTTTCAGGTCTTTCTTTTTTGGCATTCCCATCAAGACCCTCAGCTTCTTCTTCACTGCTGCAGCATTTACGATGTGGGTAATACCCATCTCTTTGAGTTTGGTTCGGTCTCTTGCTGTCTCTCTGCACAAGAACACAACAACCTAGATTAGTCTTTCAGTAAAGCAGACTTACATTGTAGAAATACAGTTGTGTTTGATTCCATACTCCTGCATTACATTACTGCTTTAGCACATGGTTTATATTAGTCTATATTAGTTGCAGACTTACTCATTTCCCAAGAAGACGTTGGGCCAGACCTCAGTGACAGGTGTTTCAGACAGTGTACATTCCTCCAAATGGTTGGGAAATGTTTTGAGGAATATAGTTCTCTAACACTGAAAGCTCTGGCACTTGAGGTTCTTGCTTAGGAACGCTTGCTTCTGGGACAAACGGAGGCTCTGGAACAGCCAGATCCTTCTGAGGCTGTGCTGAGATCCCAAAAAGCTTTTGGAAGAACGCACTAATTTTGTTGATCTTCCTCACTTTGACATTCTGAAAAAGAAGAAGACAATATGTTAGTAGAAACAACTCTAACAATAGATTAAACATGAATAATTTGTCTGACTTTAAAAAAAAATTCTCTTTGCATGTCATTGTAATGTTGCAACTCAAATGCTTTGTTGACATTCACCTGTTGGGATATCCTCCTCAGGGGTTTCAGGAGAAGCATCAGTGCCACCCTGATCGTTCACGCTGCTAATTTCTGCCACTTCTGCTGAAGGCCCTTCTGGATTGGTCAGATCTTCAGACACCAGTGTTGGGCTCCTCAGCTCTGAGATGGCACCGCTGATGTCAACCACCAAATCTTCTGAGGATGGAGGTCCCAATTCAAATCTGCTCGGATCTGGGATACACCATCCCTCAGGATCAACCGGATCCAGTTCACGTTCCACAGGCTCAGATGTTGAGGACAAAGGTTCAGATGTTGGTTCGGGAGCGTTTGCAGCTAGGTCAAACAGCGACTCTGAAACATCTGGATCCGGCTGTGCTGAGATCTCACAACGCTTTTGGAAGAATGCACCAATTGTCTTCCTCACTTTGGCATATTCTAAATAATGAAGAAAAACAATGTTGTTAGAAACATCTATAACCACAGATTAAACATGAATAATTTAAATGTGGTCACTTTTACTGTTGCTCAGCGAAATCAAGTGACCTATGTAGATTTCGCTCATACTCAAGTTGGTCATTTGAATTCACCACACTGCCCAATAGAAAGCAGCTTGGTTTGAAATAGGGGTGTAACAGGTTCAGCATGTACATGTACTGCACCTTTAGTTCTGCAATTTTACTTGCAACTCAATGTAATGTTGCATTGCAACTGCTCCATTGACATTTACCTATTGGGATGTCCTCCTCAGAGATTTCAAGAGAAGCATCCATGTCACCCTGCCCGATCTCACTGCTGTTTCCTGCCTCCTCACACAGTGACTCGGAAACAGTCGGATCAGTCTTGGACTGTGCTGAGATCCCAGTCCGGAAAAACTCACTAATGGTCTTCCCTACTTTGGCAAAATCTGAAAAAGTAGAAAAACAACATGTTATTAAAAACATCTCTAACCACAAATTAAACATTGATAAATAAAGTGTGGTCACATTTACAGTTGCTCAGCGAAATCAAGTGGCAGCCAAAAAATTTCCTATGCAGATTTCGTTCTTATTCAAGATGGTCACTTGAATTCACCATGCTGACCAATAGAAAGCAGTTTGCACCTTTAGTCTGACATTTTTATTTGCAACTAAATGCAGTGTTGCATTTCAACTGCTCTGCTGACATTTACTTATTGGGATGTCCTTCTCAGAGATTTCAGGAGAAGAATCCATGTCACCTTGGCCAATCTCACTGCTGCTTCCTGATCCTACCGGATTAGTTTTAGGCTGTGCCTAATAGCCTTCCTCACTTAGACTGTGGTGAAATCCCAGTTCGAAAGAACTCACTGATTGTCTTCCTCACTTTGGCAAATTCTGGAAAAGAAGAACGATATGTTATTAGAAACACGTCTAACCACAGATTAAACATGAATAATTAACGTGTGGTCACAATTACTGTTGCTCGGTGAAATCAAGTGAGAATTTCTGATGCAGATTTGGCTCATTTTCCCATTGGTCACTTGAATTTTCCATTTATAACAAAGACAACTGCAGCACAAAAAGTGTTTTGCAGCAGTAATGGTAATCTGTTTGTATATTTAAAGGCAGGACCATAGTTTGCTCAGTGAAGCACTGTTTAAATAAAAGAAAAAAGAAACTATTTTAGAGGTCATTTTTCCCCTGCTGTACCGAAAACATTGAACCATAACATCTTCTATGTGAGCTGCTGTGCTCACAATGGACTTTTTTGCCAGTGAAATGTTGCTGAAATAGCACTAATGTGACTGCACATTTAGTCCGACATTTTTATTTGCAATGTTGCATTTCAACTGCTCTGTTGACATTTACCTGTTGGGATGTTCTCCTCAGAGGTTTCAGGAGAAGCACCCATGCCTTCCTGATCGATCTCACTGCTACGTTTACATGCAACCAAATAATCAGTTTGTAATCGGATTGACGGCTCAATCGGACTGAGAAGCCTTCATGTAAACACCTTCATCGATCCGCATATTTATTATGTGCAAACAGTGGGAAACACTATATTTGTGCAGAGTGTGCATGTAAAAAAAAAAATTAATTCCGATTTGAAGCTTGCGACATATAAACGCGCACATCAACCCGATCACTTTATTTAGCATTCATGTAAACACTACATTCAGATTCATCAGTCGGAATGAATTCAGTCCGATTGAACCAAAAAAATGTGCACGTAAACGTAGCCAGTGATGCTTCCCTCCACTTCTGTGGAAGGCGCCACTGGATCGGTCAGTTCTTCAGACACCAGCGACAATGACTCTGAGATGGCATTCTCGATGTCAGCCTCCAGCTGCACATCTTTCTCCTCATAGGAGACTTCTTCCAGCTGCACATGTATGTTCTCTGGTTAATAGCAATGGAAATGGTCATAGATGGCACTGGTGATCGCTGACTCCACATCTTCGTCATCTGATGCCCAGAAACTATCAGTGCAGTAGAAGTCCCCGTTGACATAGACCTCCACAAGCACTTCTCTCAGTTCTGAAGACATTTCTGGTGTTTTGAATCTGATATTGTCATATGTAGAGTTGTCAAACTGTATGTTATACGCACTGTGAGTAGCCTACAGATCGAGTCTATAAACTGTATGTATCAACATGCCGAGTATAGACTCTTTCTGGACAGTGTTTGAACGGTTATATCGTTTCTAGCGCGACTATTTGCCTATAATATTTTAAAATATGCACATGCACTTTCATTTGTATACTTAAAGTCGAATGTACGTTTCTTGTACTGGGTTAGGATTTGCACGAGTCATGGAAATGATACCATATTTTTTATCATATGAATGATACCAATTCAATTTGAGAAAAAAAGTCGGGTCGTTTGCATCACTGGATATTACTGTCGGTCGTTTAACATTTGTATCCTAAAATAGTTGTCAAATATTAAATGTTTATCGCTACTTCCATCTTACCTTACCCTCTTTCAAGGTTAAAACGGACGCTTCGCGCTTTTGAACGGTAAACAACGCCTTTTTTATTTGATTGGCCATCTCAATCGTTTTGACACTGATGTGCGCTGTTAGATGAGGCAGAACAGCTTAAAATGTAATATTTGATCATTTCCTCATAATTTTTTTTTTTTCTTTCACTCCGTTACTGGTTTGACTCAGTCTGAATCACTGATCTACAATAGAGAACAGTGGTCTGAATCCTTCACTGAAGTCAGAGCGGTAGCTTCAATCAAAATCAGACTCACTGAATTGAAGCAGATTTTTTGTAGCCTATTTAAGAAATCGATAAAACAGTAGCCTGTAGTATTTATTTATTTGTTTATGAAGCTGTTTCACTGCAGTGTTCATGTCTACTTAAAAAAATATAAATAGGTACAGTGTACAATTATTTTTCGTTGCAAATGAAATAGAAACATTTATTTGTAATTAGATGTGAAATTTACTAGCAATTTCTGAGTGAAATTGTTTTTTACATCAAATTCTTTCAATATAATTTTAATTTAAAGGTGTATATCGTGATGTGACAAAGGTACTCCAGCAGGTAAGCACTGTGCATGACACGAAGTAATCACTTTTAATATTAAACAGCAAGCACAAACTACATAGTGCCGAATTCACTCTCTCAGGTGAACTACAGTGTGTCTTCCATCTTTCATTTCCTGCTCAAACAAACGGACGTGAAATATCATGGCTGTTCCAGATGATATCCCTCTCTCGCTCTTCCCCTCTCTTCAGGCGCGTTTGATTAAAACCATCTTCTGTCCCTGAAGCCTGTGGTGGTGAGGACAATGCCCATCAGAACCATCAGCCACAGGGAGGCTGAGAGGAGCCGGTTGCTAGGAGACCATCAAATTCCAGACTCATCTTTGAAGAAGCTGCTGTTGATGCATTCCTGGGATAACTGGAGTAAACAGACATGAAAGTGAAGCACTAATGATTTACAACTGCAGATGTGTAGTAATTATTCACTCACCAACTCCCATTCTCAATCAAGCAAACGTATATCACTGGTGAGCTGTCAGATATGTGAAAGTCAGTATCTTAGTCACTTATTACAGGTTACCTGAGGTTAAGAGTCTTTATTAACCCTATGAAGCCTGCTGTGTCATATTTGATACAATTCTAAGGCATTGAAATATCATGATCGAACTTTTCTGAAAAACCTTTTGTACACAGTCTACTACAAGCCTTCTGTCATCTGGTTTATATTTATTTAGCAGGTAAAAGCCTTTTAGTATAATTGTAAGAACATCCAGATTCAGCTTGTTGGTTCACATGTCTTTTTAAATAATGATTTTAAGTAAATGCAAGAATAACTTTTTTATTGTAAGTTTTATTTCAAGATGAATGCTTACTGGATTGGTTTTCTGTCTGTTGTCTGCTATTTTCAGATGACACTGTGACAACGTGCCCACAAAGCAAGTGAGATGTTGTGCACATATTGTAGTTAGCCTAAATTATAATGGGAATTTTTGCACCACTTGCTTACTTAGAACAATCGCAATGTCATGTTGCTGTATGTTGAAATGATTTGATATGAAAAGCTTGGCATGAAGGCTGATTTATTACTGTCTATAAATATTTATTGCCTGTAATTTAGTACAGTGCTTTCCAGTCTGCACTGCAGTTTCCTAAAGGATTCAAATTTGCTCTGCAATGTGTTAAAAATGACAATAAACCTCAATTTGACTTTAAGTAATGGCCTAAAGGTAAGAATGTTGTTGCAACACCATTGAAGAAACCCCTTCAGGAATATCCTTTGGTCCAACCCCTTCAGGGGTTTCATGCGCTGCATTAATGCTCAGTACCCTGTTAAAAAGACCTGTTTTAACCAGCTGGGTGATTTGCTGGTTTATCTGGTGTCTTCAGTCTGACAAGACCATAAAACCCCTCTAAAACCATCAAATGAGACAGGCCAGGGGTGCCAAGTAATGCAGTAGTGCATAAGGGCGCCACACGAGGGAGGGGCACCATTTTGTCGAAATTATTCTGTGAAAATCTTCTTTTATAAAACATTATGAATAACCACAAGCTTATTCGTTAAAATGATTAATTGAAACGTTTATTATTTATTTAGCATTTTAAGTAAGTTCAAGATATATTTTATCAAGTGAGTACATCAACCGCTCACCTTCCGACTGTCACAGACAGAGTCACATAATGAATAGAACATTATGGGGTGCCAGACAGAAAAGGAAACGGAGAATGAAAAACAATATATTAAAATGAGGACAGCAATGTCTAAGTGAACAAACAGAGATGGGTAAGCTTCACCTATATTTTTTTAACTGTAAGTCATGAAGTAAATCAAAATTTAACGTTGTTGTCTAAGAGGGCAAAATTAGCATTATTATCAGTTCATTTCTGCATATCTCTATCCCTCAAAATATATATAAAACGTGTGTTTGTGAATGGGCTTTTGATTTACATTAGAGAGAAACTGAGAAGATCATTAACAGGGATGCAAACTAGTCTGTTTTGAATTCAAAATAGGTCATTTGTGTGATTCATGTAGATCCGATGACTTATTGAAAACAGTGCTGCACCTTTACAAAAAGATTTTTAAGTGTTATAATAATTGTAATTTTACATTGTCTAAATATAAATCCAGAAGCAAAACTATATTAGAATAACTATATGTAAAAATAGGGCACAATATAGGCTACTGTATAATTTGAAGGAATTTTTCCGTATTTATTTTTTACAGGTGTGAAGAATGTGACACCTTTGTTCCACCCCGATGAGTTTTCCATATCATGTTTGCAGCGTACAGTCAAACATGATAACAGAAACAATTCCAACCTAAGCTCACTGGAAATACGTGCCTATTCATACATTTCTGCAAAACTGAAAAAACGTACCTATACATACAAATCGCTGCAGTTTCCAGTTGAAATGAACACTAGAGGCAGTAAAACTCTGACAATTTGTATTCTTTTTCACACAAAAGTATAATTTACAGGTATATTTTTGATTAATAAAGGTTAATTTTGCAGAATGTTATGTTATGACTTCAAAACAATTTTAACATCCTGCACGATTTGAAAACTGATACTTTGAAAACAGTTATTGATCACATATACAGCTTCCATATGTATGAGTTTTCTAGTTCAGTAGGTTTACTCGGTAGCTCATGCGACACGGCGTTGTACTTAGGTAATGAAGAGCTTCGGTACGAATCCCCGTGAAACTACGGTTCAACTAAACAGCTCAAATCCGCATAAGGAAGTTAAAATAGCATGGCTGCATCAGCGAATACGTTTTTATATTACTTTTGCATTTCTTAACACTATCGGGTAGGTTTAGGTTTGGGTTTGGTGTAGGGGATATTTCCAACATGATAGAGCATTAATCTTTAGCGACACTCACCGGATATTGAATTCTGAACAGCCGCAATACGTACCTGAAGCAGCGTAATAAAAACGCTGCAATACGTGCATGTACCAACGTAATAAAAACGTGTCACGGTCACGTATTAAACGTGTGTTTTAGCGCCACTCTCTGGACGTTTCACTTTGAAACTGCCGCGAAACGTGCAGTAAGGTACATAATTACGGGGTTGCAGAAATGTATGTAGAGGCACGTATTTCCAATGAGCCTGGGTTGAACAATTCAGCAGTTGTGCTCCTGACACAGACAAAAGGGGTAAGAAAGAGAAGAAACGTGGTATAATTTCAACAACACTCGGATCTCATTAATAATTCCCCTCTTAACGAGACATTTCTAACAATAGTTATTGTAATACTTACGGACGTCGGGATGAGTGTATCATCATGAGCCTTTATGGTCCCGCAGGAGGAATTTGTTTTACCCCATGTATATTCATATTCAGACATAACCAACAAATCCCCACAAGAAAGACAAGAAATGTGTCATAATTTCAACAACACTCTCTGCTCCACAAAATAGATCACTGGACTTTCTACTTGACCTCCAGACCAAGACAGCTGCTGGCCATAATTACTACCTCCATCTGATTGGTGTATAGTGGGAGGGACGAGTCTATAAGTAATTGAAGGTCATCAGCACTGCGGTTTGATGTACTGAATTTAATGACCAATTTGATGATTTATGTTCTTTAGTCATGCACTGCAGTTGAGGGCTTTTTTTATTAATTGTTTAATTAATTTTGATGCTATAATTGCTGGACATCCAACAGAAAAATCTCTCTAGAACGGCAATATGCATGCTTACTAAAACGCAGATCAGTGTGATTCAATTCAATCTTCAATTATTTTTCTGCCTTTATGAAATGTTTCATGAATAGATGTTGTTTTACCAGTCTAAGGCCCAGATTTTACATTTTTGAATCTGAAAATCTATTATAAAAATATGAAGTATTATACATTTTAAAATCAATATATTGATTTTTTAAAAAAAATATTTTTAAGATTTGAAATAATTACAAATTATTTGTGAAAATCTTATATATATATAATTGTTTACGCAAATTATGACTTCAGTTTTGGTGTCACTTTCATCAGAACAAACAATTTTTCCTCTATTTAAATCTTTTTTTACCCCCAAAAATCAGTGTACTTAGAGTGGCATGTGAAAGTTTGGGAACCCCTTGCAGAATCTGTGAAAATGTGAATAATTTTAACAAAATAAGAGATGCGTTGTGTTTCCAGAAGGAAATATGATGCATTAAGAGTCGGGGGGTGAAAACTTTTTGAATTTGAAGATCAAGGTGATTTGTACTTGATTTGTCTTGTACATGCAAGTATCTTCTGTTGCTTCCGAAGTGCAGTACTAAATGGAAAAAAAATATTTCAACAAAATAAGAAAAATTTGGACATCTTCATCCTGTTCAAAAGTTTTAACCCCCAGCTCTTCATCGTTTCCTTCTGGAGCATCAGTCAATATTTGAACTTTTTTTTCATAGTTGTGTTTGAGTCCCTCAGCTGTCCTCAGTGTAAGAAGATGGATCTCAAAATCATACAGTCACTGCTGGAAAGAGTTCAAATATGCAAAGATGCTGGAAAACTGAAGAATCTGCAGGACCTTAAAGATTTTTCTGAAAAACAGTTCTCAGTTTAACTGTTCAGAACAAACAAGGGACTCTTGCACAACCCTCACAAAACAAAAAACAGTCGTAGATCGTCCAGGTAACCACACACTGTATTAAGAACCAAGGGTTCCTAAACTTTTGAAGGGGGTTATTTTAATCATTTCAGCTATATTTTTTTGTCTTGTGGACTATATGTAAGCATCTTTTATGTAAAATATCTTACTCAGGACAGTACTAAATAAAAAATAACATACATTTTGTATGATCTCTCTTATTTTGTTAAAATTATTCACATTTTCACAGATTCTGCAAGGGGTTCCCAGATTTTCGCATGCCACTGTAGTTACTAAGGAGACAACAGTGGAGCCTGAGATGGAATATGAGCAAACAAAGAAAACCAAGGTAAATCTGGCTTGCAAACAGCATACATTATTTTGCATCATCACTCAAGCAGTACATTTGTGAAATTATGCAAAGTGATAAATATGTATTTAGAATACATTATGTGCTACCTATGAAATCAGCCGAAGCCATTTCATTCCAAACGGTGGATTTCACTGAAAAAAAGACAACACTGAAAAACTGTATTTACTGTATGTTTTAAGAGTTTGTCAAAATGTCTACAGAACCAAAAATGCCCTTTCTTTGAATGACGGACGGAAAAATGGACATTAAAATTTTCTGTTTGTGCGGATCACTTTATTTTATCTTTTGAACATTCAAAACCGGCTGTTCGTTTATTTCAGGCTTCAGATATAGACTGAGTTGAGGTTGAATAACAGAAAATTCACCCGCTGCTCGTCATAATGAAATTCTAGCACCACTGCAGGTTTAAACAAGTATACTTCATTCTCACCTCGTGGATCTTTGCTAAGTGAATCTCTCTTTTCATTTCCATCTTTTTGTCATTCATTTCTCCTAAGCTCACTCTGACTTTCTCCATTTGATCTGTCAGACTGAGTGTTGCTGCATTTCACCCTGTTTCTACATTACGTCCTCTTTCTCTATGCTTTCACAGCAATTCCCAATTCTTACAGTCATTTTCCTCAGACGGATTCACCTGCTCCCACTGAGATTTGATTGACAGGCTCTTAAGTTCAGATGTTGCCGACTAAACGCCCCGTCCCTCTGCGAGCTTCGCTTTGAAGACATCTGCATCTGTAGAGTATAGAAAGTACACAGAAATTTAAAAGAACTCATTGCAAAGTTTTCCAGCACGGTGCAGGTTTATGTAACAGATTTGAGTACAAATCTAATTTACTCCCCCAACAGCACACAAGAAACATTATCTGTTAATCTTCCTGCAGAGGAAAAACTTTAAAAGTGATTCTGAGGACAAGCGGGCATTTATTTGAGAATTACATTTTTATTTTTTTAGCCTCAAACAGTGCAGCTGTGCGTCAATCTAATCAACATGCGGATCTCATTAATAATTCCCCTCTTAACGAGACATCTCTAACAATGGTTATTGTAATACTTACGGGATGAGTGTATCATCATGAGCCTTTATGGTCCCGCAGGAGGAATTTGTTTTACCCGTGTATATTCATATTCAAACAATAACCAACGAATCCCCACAGGAAAGAGAAATCACAAATGAGATCTCTTAATATTTCTTCAACACAGCAATTCTACAATTCGATCTTCAATTTTGCTCTTGAGAAAAAAAATCCCAGTAATCTTAGATGTGTCCTATAGAGTTTCAGGAAATAATGTCTCAAACTGTGCTCAGATTTACCAATATAGCCTACCAAAGTTAATATTAAGACAAACATTTCTCATCAAATTCTTCCAAGAAGTTATGGTAAAATATTCATTTTACATATATTATTTGAGCTATTATTAGAGCTGAATGCTTCTGGGTAATTTCTTTCTTTTTTTTTTTTTTTGTTAGAATATGATCACAATTCTGAAGAACAGCATATTTCAGTGAACAATGAATCTAAATCAAAAATATATAAACAATTTAGCTGTTAAACCGTCTTAATGAACGAATCGGCTGTGTGAATGATTCAGTGACTCGCCTATAAAAACTGTTGGTTTTTTTCATTTTTGTTCCCAAATAAACCTGCGTTTTGAACAATTTGGTTCAGTGACTCACTCATTCCGTTTCATTCGTGAATGAATCAGCACTTTTGAACAAATCAGTTCACTGAATGATTTAATGACTCACTCATACAGACAGTCACTTGTGGCCATCTGGTCAAATAGATACAATGTAATCAATACAATCTTTTGGATCAAATTGCCTTATTTTGATCGAGATCCAAACTAGGAACTTTCTCCCAGTGTCCCAGACACAGTCATTTAGAAATAAAATCACGTAGGAGACACAGAGTTAAAGTTGATACTTCAAAGAAATATAATATACTGAGAATGCCACTAGCCCCCTGAGCTATGAATGAGCAACATCTGAGCAATAAGATCCTCTCATGGCCAAGAAAACATCTATCCAGCTTTTTCCTTTAAGTTGGGTTTATCCATGCACTGATGCATTCATCTGTCTGATGACAGACAGCTCAGACTGCATCTGAAACTGATTAAATATTCTCATTTTTTAAAATTCAGGTGGAACTTGTGTTTTGAGTTTTAAAACTTGCAGTATGTTTTAGCCTACCTCAAACTCTTTTGTCTCGAAAGGAAGCTTTGCTTCATTTGATCCATTTATTTTCAGAGATTTATACAAGATGCGGTCCCACTTTATATTAGGTGGCCTTAACTACTATGTACTTACATTGAAATTAATCATTTGATACAATGCACTTATTGTGTACATACATGTTTTTACATTGTACTTATATTTTTTAAAATACCTATATGTAATTACATCTGTAATTAATTTCTGTAATTACATTTATAATTACACTGTTGACCTATCCCTTACACCTTAACCCACCCTTAAACCGACCTATACCACCAAACCGGTCCCTAACCTTACCCATATCCCACCTCAATAACAACAGAAGTGTTTTGCAATACAATATGAACACAGTTAGTACATTGTACTTATTTTTTGATGTAAGTACATAGTAGTTAAGGCCACCTAATATAAAGTGTGACCCAAGATTCTAATATATACATTTTCTTAAATAGCATGCAATGGAAAAATAGCATACATGAGTGGAGTAAATAACAGATTTTATATTTTTGAGTGAACTATTCCTATATCTCATTTTTAACTAGTCATACTCTTAGATTTGTGTATCACTGGGGGAGATATAGTTGAGATAAGATGTCCTTCACAACATTTGCTTAGTTATTTCTAAAGGTGCCAAAACAACAGAAAGGCTGTTAAATTGCCAATTATGCTGCTTGCTTCATTTATTTATTTAGTGTTTATCCATTTATCCTTTCAAAATAAGGATACTGCCGTTTTTATGGTTGCTAAGTGAAAAACCCAAACAAATAAGCATCTGGATAATTGCAATTGACCTCAAAAGTCACTCATTACAGCTTTTCTCAAATAAAGTATCCAAATAAAGTTTAGTCTTCTCCAGCTCAGGGATGTTTTTTTTTTTCCTTATGTGCTTCTCCACATCGTAAAGGGTTTTGTGTGATCTAAAATCCATCTATCTGCATCTAAATGTCGAGATTATAACAAAAAGTTTAGGGATAGGAGCTACATGATTGAATATGACTTGAAGTTTTAACAACAATCTAGTAAGATAAATGATCATCTGTTAATGATTTAAATAGTTATCTTGTGTCAGCTGGCAGC
>JAFVLL020004008.1:0-38692 GCA_021397915.2 Tor tambroides
CTATGGGCTGACTGGATTCTGTTCAAAGACCCTAACGTAACGTATCCCTATTGGTTCACACTAGCTAATTTAAATAACGGACGTCTTTAAAAACTACACATAAAGTGTTAGCACATCGGTCTACACATATTGTGTTAAATGCTGTGTGTAAATATACAAGTTGTATTGCTTTTTAAACTACACATAAATATGTGTAAAAGAGGTTATTCTTTTCATTTTGATTTAATATTGACACAAAATGTGTAAATTATAGTGTTACACATAAAGTGTGTAATTTTTTAACACATCTTTTCTAAGAGTGTATAAATACATTTAGACCACTTAACTTAGTGATTGCTATCGGGATGTGACTTACAACCAACATAACAAAAAATGTTTTTGAACTAAATCACCCTGCCTTTTAAAACGTTCTGCAGCAGAATCTGGCCATTATTTTTGGTTCTAATTCAAACCTTTGGTGTAGAACTGTAGAAACAAGTTGTACTAGCTTTTTTGTGCTTTATGCATGTTAATGAGTCTACATAATGAAAAACACTGAATAAGAGAAAACTTCTGAGTGTTCAAATAAAGGACAAGAAATAATTGCCACCCTTTTAAATATCCCACAAGGCCACCTGGATGTTCTTCAGCAGCACTGGAGCAGAGTTCACAGTGCTCTGGAGGAAACAAAGTGTTCTGTGGCAAATCCTCCTCCACAGTGAGAAGATTCACAAAATTTACATTTGTTCAGTGACGGTGCTGCATTGTAGGAGTGAAACAGAAACACTGTCAAATGGCTTTTGCTACAGCTAACTTTGATGAGGTTCAGAGCACATTCTTTGAAGCCAATCATTCAGAAATCCAGATAGATTCTTCTCAGAACTCTATACTCTAATTATGCAGTCTAAAGAAAAGAACACTTTCTCCCTGCTTTTCTATAACATATGCCATGTATACACATAATTGTCAACTGACATAAAACATTGTCTCCCATCTCACACTGAGAAAAAGGGTTGTGCCATTCGCAAACTTTTCCATCTCCTGCCATTTTCACTCTTGGATGTGTATTATGTGCATTTGACCTAATTGGCTGTGTCAGTATTATGCTCTCAAAACAAAACTGGCATGCATGTGTTCCTGCACTAGTCAATATTTCCTGCAGTATCAGACAACAGTCTGTCTGTTCACTGACCGTCTGATGCATATTACACACTAAACTCTAATCAGACCAGCTGACTTTACACAAATTCAAAGAGTATCAGTTCGCCTGGAGACAAGGTCATAATTATAGGGCCTTGGAGTTGATAAAACCAGCACTTTGGAGGAGGAAATGATAACTGTTTCAAGTAAACTACATATTCATAATTTTGTTCTCTATAATGACTTGTAATAATTAGCAGTTTAATGCATGCATAGAATAAGGTCACAGTAAGCATAGTACTGAGCTTAGAACACCCTAACAACCACATAAAAACACATTAGAACCACTTAGAACACCCTAGCAACTGCATAACACAATCAGCTCCCTTGTTCAGTCTGGGCACTGATCAGGAAGTCGGCCATTTTAAGGGCTGTCTCAATCGCGAAATCCTTCCAGTGCACTGGAACGTTCTCTCCCTGAAAAATCCCACAATGCACCGCAAAAACTAGGGAGCATCGGCGCTCACTATGCTCCCTTACCGGAAATAACTTCACATTTCTGAAGCGTGAAACATAAACCACACAAGACAATGCGATAAATATAATGACGCGATAGAAGATTTGAAAAGACAGACCATTTTTTTTAGTATATTTCAACAAATACACATCGCTAGACAGGTAATGAACACATCTAATTATAATTTATAATTAATATTCAGCTGGAATGTTGCAAGAACATGTAACAGAACAATGTGTTTAAAGAGAATAAAAAAATAATATAAAAATTAGATTGTTCCTGCCTGTTGTTTATTAATTCCAGTGATGATGTTCTATTATGTTGTCCGTTGACGCTGTACGTAATCATGTCACTGGAATTCAAGTGATCACTGTCCCAACGTGCAGTGAGTCAGGGAACTTACCAGTGAACGAATTTGTGTACACAATCTACTGATTCACAAGCTCGGGAGCTAGGGAGCTGATTGAGACGCAACCACATACCACATTAGAACCACTTAGAACACCCTAGCAACCGCATAACACATTAAAACCACTCAGAACACCCTAGCAACTGCATAACACTTTAAAACCACTCAGAACACCCTAGCAACCGCATAACACATTAAAACCACTCAGAACACCCTAGCAATCGCATAACACATTTAAACCACATAACATATTAAAACCACCTAGAACACCCTAGCAACTGCATAACACTTTAAAACCACTCAGAACACCCTAGCAACCGCATAAGAACACATTAGAACCACTTAGAACAACCTAGCAACTGGATAACACATAAAAACCACTCAGAACACCCTTGCAACCACATACCACAATAGAACCACTTAGAACACCCTAGCAACCACATAGCACATTAAAACCACTCAGAACACCCTAGCAACTGCATAGCACTTTAAAACCACTCAGAACACCCTAGCAATCGCATAACACATTAAAACCACTCAGAACACCCTAGCAATCGCATAACACATTTAAACCACATAACATATTAAAACCACCTAGAACACCCTAGCAACTGCATAACACATTAAAAACCACATAAGCAAACACTCTAGCAACCACATAAGAACACATTCGAACCACTCAGAACACCCTAGAAACTGCATAACACATTAGAGCCACTTAGAACACCCTAGCAACCACATAACACATTTAAACCACTTAGAACACCCTAGCAACCGCCTAACACATTAAAACCACTCAGAACACCCTAGCAATTGCATAACACATTTAAACCACATAACATATTAAAACCACCTAGAACACCCTAGCAACCACATAACACATTAAAACCACTTAGAACACCCTAGCAATTGCATAACACATTTAAACCACTTAGAACACCCTAGCAACCGCCTAACACATTAAAACCACTCAGAACACCCTAGCAATCGCATAACACATTTAAACCACATAACATATTAAAACCACCTAGAACACCGTAGCAATTGCATAACACATTTAAACCACTTAGAACACCCTAGCAACCGCATAAGAACACATTAAAACCACCTAGAACACCCTAGTAACCACATAAGAACACATTCGAAGGACTCAGAACACCCTAGCAACTGCATAACACATTAGAACCACTCAGAACACCCTAGCAACCGAATAAGAACACATTCGAACCACTCAGAACACCCTAACAATCGCATAACACATTAAAACCACTTAGAACACCCTAGCAACCGCATAAGAACACATTAAAACCACATAGAACACCCTAGCAACTGCATAACACATTAGAACCACTTATAACACACTAGCAACTGCATAAGAACACATTAGCGCCACTCAGAACACCTTAGCAACCACATAACACATTAAAATCACTTAGAACACCTTAGCCACCACATAAGAACACACTTAAACCACTTAGAACACCCCAGCAACCACACAACGCATTAAAACCGACTCAGAAAAACATCCTAGGAAACATACTGCAAAATAATAAAAAACATTAAAAAAACCGTAGCAACTGCATAGCAACATCTTTGCAATTATCCACAACACCCTAACATCATGGCAGCAACACCACTCACATTTACTTGAGGAAAATACAAACATAGTTCTTGAAACACTTGGTGTTTTGTCTGGCAAACCAAACAGCTTTTGTGTGGTTGACACAGTCAATTTATTCTGAAAAACTATAAAGTTCTTATGCTCTGACTCAAGTCACACCTCATGTTATGTACACAACTCTATTACAAATGACATCATTATACAGAGGAAAAGACAATATCGGCCACATCTTTGTGCACATAGGATAACTAGAGCACTCAAAATCATTCCTGTTTTTGGTAACTCTCTTTATACAAGGTGCAGACACAGTGCCTCTTTCCCTCGGGTTCTGTTAAATATTTGTGTTTTACTTTTACACAAACAGTTACAACATTTTTCGCATTGCAGACAAGAAATGGTCATGGTAGAGATATTTTAACAAAAAACAGTCCAAGAGCGCACATTAGGCCAAAAAAGCTCAAAGTGGGTGCTCCACCACACAGGAATAGGAACAAAAGCATCAAAGTAGGCACACCACAGCTCCAGAGATAGAGAAGTTTTTAATTATGTTCTCACCACAGGTGACGTTTCGAGCTTAAAACGCTCTTCGTCAGACATGAGATATTTTAACAAACAAATAGCAATCAACAACCTAAATGTACATTATAATTACAGTAAACTGAGCGATAATTATTTGAATAATATTTATTCGATATATATATATATATTTTTTTTTCAATTTACTGTAATAATAATTATAATTTAGATCACCATGCAAATGTGTTTTATTAAATTACTCTCATAAAGAATACAGTAATCATTTAGTACCATGGTATACAGTTTATATAGTACCACAAAGTACCACAGCAGCACCATAGTATGTTTTTGTAGGGCTTTGCTAAATGAAGCTGGACATCCTCTTGCAACTAAGATGCATGATCCACAGACGCTTGCAACTTCAGCATGAATTGAGCAGTGAATCTGATGGTGTCTGTCCCTGTGGATAGACTTTGAGAGAATAAAATCAGAGACCTTGTTCATTTCTGTTTACCCACAAACACACACCGCACCAAAGGTCACCTTGTGACGTCAATGAGTCTGTGTGTGTAGATAGTGGATTAACTGTAAAATCCAATGTCTAGTAACTTTTTACGTAGTGTTTTTCACTGGGCCATATTTCTCTGCATGCTTCAGCAGATTTCCAGTCACTGGCTGTGGAGCGTAGCTTGACCATTGTGAGAGTTCAATGACAGTTCTGCACTGCTCAAATTACATAATCTCAATCTCTGGCGCTGTCATCACCTCTTTATAATACAAGCAGGCACCGTCTTCTTATGTAATATATTATGTGCCCTTTTGCTTTTAGTTTCAAGTTATATTTAGAGTCTGAGGTCACATTGGAAATCTGAGATTTAAAATATAGTTAAAATCTCAAAGTAACTGAAGGTTACTAAAACACGAGAATAAGGAGTTATAAAATGGAAAATAAATATTTATATTTCTGCACTAAGTCGCTAATCGGAGAATGTGATCATTGGGTTTTGTTCATGCACTGCTGTCATTAATGTAAAATGAGACACATCAAATACTAAGACAAATTCATATTTTTCAAATTTCAGTTTGTTTTATCGTCAAGTTTTCACTCAAATAGTTTTGCTGATATTATAATTTAGTATTAAATATCTTGCATAAAATAAAAATCTATATCCAGTCTGTTTTAGAAGCAAATCAAATCTATATTAATTTTACTATAAAATAAAAACTAGATAATAATATAATGAAATAAAAAACATTTTATATTATATAAAAAAATCTAAATCCATCTTTAAGTCTGGCGCACTTTGTATGAACAAGCTGTTTTGTCTGAGATGTTTACTCAATTTGCAGATGCTTTTATTCAGAGCGACTTGCATTCCATTTTTATTGGGGCAATCCCCCTCGAGTGACCTGAGGTCAAGGGCTGAAAGTTCACGGCTGATAATTCAGAGGTTTCTTCTTGCAGAGATCAAACCAAACCAACAAACTCATCCACAACCTGTGCTGCAACCACCGCACTACACCATGAATGACAGATCCCACAGACTAGCACAAAACCAACAAATAAAAGAAATGCATCAATGCTTCCAACTGTCTACAAATGAAATAAATGGCAGTTTGTGGAGCTCAACAACATGTCACAGATTCTGTCTATAGATCTTCACCCAGAACATTCAGGGCAAATCAATACATCAGTGTCCTTCTATTCTATAAGCACAGGAGCTGTCTTGTCTTGTCTAGTCTAGTCTAGTGGCTTGTGGGGCGACCCTACACATTTTCAGGTCATAGGTAAAGACACAGTAATCAATAAACCCCTAAGTGTCCTTTAGGTTCATGTAATTAGATTAGGCCAGTATAAATACTCTCCCAATTTCTCCCAATCAGATAGCAATTTATAGTCCCCCAGGATTAGAGAGCACAATAATATAGTCACATTTACCTTTGGAGAGATTAATCACATGAGAAACGATAATCTTGTGGTCATTATTTCTAGAACCACTGGCTTACATATATAGCAGCAAATCAAAATATCAGAATGATTTCTGAAGGATCGTGTGACACTGAAGACTGGAGTAATGATGCTGAAAATTCAGCTTTGCATCACAGGAATATATTACATTTTATAATATATTCAAATAGAAACCAGTTATTTAAAATTGCAATAATATGCCACAATATTACTGTTTTTACTTTAAATAAAAGCAGCCTTGGAACACATAATAAGCTTCTTACAAAACCTTTAAAACATAATGGTAGTAGTTTCAAGGAGTTTATATTTAAAGTTCATTTATATTTGTGTTTGTATTTGTATGTTTCCTAGAGCAGCATTTGTCATGCAGATTGTGCGTCTACACTAAATCACTCTCTTATATAAACCACTCTTCATGTTTTGTCCTGTACACCATTGTTTTTTCCTGTTTACTTAAACTCATCCAGTTGCTATAATGAAGTGCATTGTCTTGCTTTTTTTCACTGTGTGATGTGCACAAAATCCTATCCTAAGTGTATTTCGGCCAAGATGACTGTAACTTGAGACACAATTAAACTCATTTTTGAATCGTCACCAGGACTAGTTTTTGCATTTTTACTTCAATGACTTAAAGCAGACAAACTTTAAAGTCTTGAGTACAGCAAAACTATTCAACTTTCCCACTATTATTGATAAAGGTATAAAAAAACGCAGATCATTAGATCATGTTTAACCCAATAGCAGGGCATATTGTCAATGACAACTTCCCCATGTGACCCCATCACAAAAAATTAATTAACTAAAAAAGCAGCAAAAACAGTACTGGTCCTTATGGCATCATTCAATTAGAAATAAACTAGGGCACAATATCCATTTTTCCCTAATGTTACTCTAAACTAGGTGTTAATTTTTCCATTTATCCAAACATTTTATATATATATATATATATATATATATATAATTCTGTATAACAGAGGTTCATTTCAGCCTCTCAATGAAATTCAGATCTAGGCTGATGAAGCTCCCTGGGTGTTTTATCACCTTTGGGATGTCTAAAGTTAAACTGTGCTGCCGTATATATAGAGGCCATAGTTTGGATCAACATCAGATGTACTTCATCTAGTGTGTATCCTAAATAAGATAAAGGTGAACGTACCGATGTGTGTTTATAAAGAAATGAAGCAGGTTACTAGTTCACATCCTAATGTCTTCAATGATCTCTGTTCTTTAGAGGTCTTTGTTACAAAAGTAGCTGAAGGTTCGAAGGCAATTATAAAAACTAGGACGGTGAAGTAGCAACCCTGATTTCTGTTAATATATGAAGTTAAGAAGTGGCACGCAACCCTGTCCAAGTCCTTTGTGGTGTCCACATAATGACGCATGACAGTCAGGTTTCATCTGCACTACAAAAAAAAAAAAAAAAAAAATCATTTTCTAGTTAAAATCCGTATTAAAATCTTTGGATAAAGTTACTTGAAAACTTATTGGAGAATATATGTCATGAATTAAGTTTATAGAATTTAAACTTCTTGTTTTAAGCATTAATCATGAGTCTAGTAGATCACAAATACAGTAAAAACAGAAATATTGCAGAATATTATTACAACATAAAATAATTGTTTTCTATGTGAATATATTTTAAAATGTAATTTATTCCTGTGATTCAAAGCTGAATTTTCAGCATCATTACTCCAGTTTTCAGTGTTAAATGATCCTGCAGAAATATGCTGATGTTACACAAGTAACATTTCTGATAATTATAAATGTTGAAAACAGTTGTGCTGCTTAATATTTTTGTAGAAACCGTGGTTTGAGAAAGTTCTGAATAGAATGAATAGAAAACAGCATTTATTTGAAATAGAAATGTGTTGTAACATTTACTGTCAATTTTGATGAAATGTAATGCTTCCTGGATGGTATATATAGATATATCTGATTAACTACTTAGCTGCATGCGTAATTTTGAAACATGGCTGGAAGATTCGGTTAGAAACCAGAGAGCCAGAAAAAACTCATTCAGCTCAAGCTGTTCCACAGACGCTGCTGGACTGTTTCCATGGGCCGCAAAATATGATTAAGAAAGGAGAAGCTGATGTACACGTCATCAAATGATGTTGGAAACAACCTTAAGATTTAAATTTAAGACAAAATGATCAGACATTGCTTTCTTTCATTGAAGCTCAAGATCATTTTAAATCAGGCTGGAGAAGATGATGATCAGGTTTTGTTCATGTCACACCCTCTGCTCTGCCAGCACTAGAACCCAGTGCAACCCATCCATTCATGAAATCTGGCACTAACAAGCACAACACATGCTTCCATCTCAAAAAGAGGCTTAAAGGACACAATCATGTCTTCACAACACACATGCTTCCCATACAGAACACTATACTTGATTTTAAATGAATGGTTCATGCAAAAATGTAAATTGTCACCATTTTATCACCCTCATGTTGTTTCAAACCCATACAGCCAAAATTTGCAAACAAATCATTTAGACCAATTTATGAACTAGATCAGCCAACTCAGAAAAACAATTCAAAAGATCAGACTCAAAAAAAGATTCATAACATTGTAATGATAACAATTTCTTGTCTGTTTTGCAGAAGAATACTAGATTATAACATAGCAGTCATTACTTTTACTACTTTTTTTAATGCTATAATGGTGATTTTTGACAATTTGGTGTGAAGTGGAGACAGGGTTATTATAGTTAACTACAATTAAAGCTGAACTAAAATTTAAAACCATTAAAAGATTTGCTTATTACTATTTATTTTTTTAATTTTAGCTAGTTTAACTTCATGTACTAAAATAACAAATTAAAACTAGATAAACTAAAATAACAAAAATTTAATTAAATTAAAAGGAAAATATAAAAATAAAAGCTGAATCAAGACAATAAGCATAGTGTCTCAATAGTAAAATAAGACTGATTAGAGCAGAGAATCAATTAAAAAGTCAATATGGTGTGCAACCAATGAATGTATCTTCATTTTTGTGTGAATAATATCTTTTCCATATACATGTGTTTACAAATGTTTATGTGAACTGCTATAGAGCACAGATGCATTGGGCCTTCTCTTCCTCTCACCTCTTTTAACTTGTGTCTCGCGAGGATGATTCGCTGGCCTATCTCTGCAGCAGCGCAGTACAGAGCAGCTCCCCGACCCACTTTGTTAAGACTAAAATTACAACACCAACAGGACAGGGAACTGGTTCAGGATGACGCACACACACACACACAGTCTTGCATCTGTACTCTCAGAGATCCAGAAAGACGAAATTCACAGCCATCCGTGCACCCCTTTATCTCAAAAATGTATGTGCAGCGCAACCAAAGGCCAAAATCAATAGCGGACTTAGAAACATGCACATGAACACGGTGCATTTTACCCACTGCACGCAGAGGCAATAAAACCACGTCGTGGTATCCAGAACATCAACTCACCCCAGTCCAGGTCACACACCGTTTACCATTTCCAGGACAGATTTATAGCCTTAAAACTTCGCATTTTATGAGTGTGCTCAGTGAGTGTGTAGGGTAAACATATCTCCAGGTCACATTTAACCCCAAAATTAAAAGAAAAATTGGGAAATTATATTTTACATAAAGAATATGAAGTCTATTTTTCGGACCATTAAGATTGTTTTGCATTTGGGCATTATCTTAATGAGAAATAAGTACATTTCTCCCAGAATGTCCATTATGGTCATTAGATTCTCATTTCTGTAACATACATTTAATTAGTTGTATTTTTAATGTATTTTTTTATTTCAAAATGTTTTTACGTTTTTAATTTTTAAAAAACATTACAATAGCATTTGTAATTTCCATTACTCTCATTTGATTCCCATTTTTTTTTATTCATCTTCATTTTAAACATTTGCCATTTTTAAAAAACGTTTTAATTGTTTTTTTAATTTATTTTTAAATCATACATAGACGTTATACATTTGTATTTTGGTACTTTTTTGTCATTTCTATTATTCTCATTAGATTCTCATTCATGTAACAGTTTTTTAAAAATATTTTTATTTACTTTTTTTTTTTAAATTAAAAAAAAAGGATGCACAATTTAAGGTTTAGAGTTTTTAAAATAAAAAGCATAAAAAGGTATAACAAATGAAAATCAATTTCTTTTAGAGTTATGAAAATTCTGTTTTTATTTTTGCATTACAGTCATGACAGTAATGAAAATAATGTCAATGCAAAAGTAAATAACATTAATAATAATAATTAAAAAAATTAAGTAAAATTAAAAAAAAAAAAAAGTCTTAAAAGAACTAAAAACAAGCCTCAGCTGTGGCTTGAAATATGGCTTGAAATATGACCCAGACATGTTCTTTACAGGTTCAAACGATTCAGCAAATTTTCAAGTCTCCATTATGCACACTAACATTTCAAAGTGACTTTAAACTGCTTCACCAGGATAAAGTAGCTCAGGGCCCAAAAGGGTCATTGCTGCCAGTCAGCATGTATGCGTCTGTGCGTGTGTGCGAAAGTCGTACCATCTCAACCTGCCGAGGGTCCAGCTGAGTCGGTTCTGTTGGCGGGACGGCGAACTGGATTTTCCTCCTTTCTTTGGGTTCCACGGGGCCCTCTGAGGGACTCGAGGGATCCATGATGTGCTTTCGTCCTGTCAGTCTCACAAATATCCCTGGAATCTACCTATGCCTGTCTCAACATACATATGCACACACACGTGGCGTCCTCCAGGCAGTTTTCTTCAGTGTCCTCTCTCCTTGACTCTTCTCTGATGTGTCTCTCTGTTGAGCCTCTCAGATATGCCAGCGGCCTCTTTTTTTCCTTTCTCTTATCAGTGTGACCTCTGGTTTTCTCCCTCACAGTGTTTGGAGTCGGTGTGGGCGTCCTTATATCAGCCGGGAGGACGGAGGGGGCGGAGCTCAGAGAGAGGATGGTACACTCGCGTGTTTTAGGGGGGTGTGCTGACGTTGATTTCTAATCAGAAAAAAAAAAAGATAATCTCATCCAGCTGGCTGAGCCTCTTTTGGCCTCTATTTGTGAATAGGAGATTAATGGAGAGTGAGAGAAATATAGAGAGAGGGCAATAATTCATGTCAGGAACCGATTTCAATGTACACTTCAGATTTACACATCTAAATAGTTATGTTGATGTTGAAAATCAGATGGAGTGACACTGATTTGATGTGTAGTACAGCATCAATAACTTGTCCAGCTACAGTGGCTCTGACTTAAAGGGATAGTTCACCGAAAAATGAAAATCCTGTCATTTACTCACCCTCATGTAACTAAATCTGTATGACCTGCTTTCTTTACTCTGTGTAACACAAAAGATGATAATGTGGATGATGTTTCATACAATGTCAATCAGATATTTTAAATGTGACTTGTGTGTTTCTAAATACCTTTTTGACAACCATATGTATAAAATGCGTATAAATTATGCGTATAAATGAGTATAAATTATGGTTTTCAAATAATTCTGTATGAGTTTCAAAGATTTAACAGACAAAAGCTAGGGAACATTTAGTGTTGTTATTGTAAATTAAAACTAATAAAAATATATATACATTTTTTGTTAATTGATATAAAGCATAAAAAATAAATATTAAATATTAAATAAAAGTCTTCGAAAATCAGAAATGTTGCTTAGGCATCTTACTGAAATAAGGTTAAGTTGAGTAGTAAAATTACTAAGACTGAACAAATAAAATATAAATATAAAGAAATAGTAAAAAGATAATAAAAATGACAAAAGTGCATAACAAAATAGCTAAAAAAAGAAATTTGAAAATATAAAATTAAAAGCTGGTTAAAAAAAAAAAAAGTTAACAAATGCCATAATAGTATATAAACAAAATACTAAAACAACACTGGACATCAAGCAACTGGAGCCACATGAATGATTTTGTGATGCAAATGCACACCTGGGCCCAGTTGCATAAATATAGCCATTATGTTAAGACTGTGCCTTAAGAACTAACTAGCAGTTAGTCAAACGGTAATCAAGACTGCTTGGTATCAAATTAGACCAATCTAGGCTATGTTTTTATGTAACTGACTTAAAACCATCTTAACGAATCTTGTAAAAATATAGGTATCTCTAAAGTCTTTCTTACAAAAATAATAAAGCAACCCTTTTAAGTTATATGTTCAAAAGTTGTACAAACTCTCCAGCAGGAGATGATCCTCTCTCAACACAATGACATTCGGGTCCCCTGCACGTAAGACTCTGTAGTGACACCTAGTGGATAAAAACATGAGGTTAATAGGAAATAATGAAAACACCAAAACATTTTAGACAGCATTTTGTACCTGACATGCAGAAAGAGGACGAGTGGGTAAATTGCACTGGAAAAAAAGGTCACATTTACTCCCGATATTTTGTTTTAGATAAACTAATAAACATTATTTAGTATTCAGATGTCAAACAAATCAAAAAGTTTCCGCTTTGCTCGTCTGGTCTATTTCAACGCAAATGTTCACGTGAGAGCTGAAATTTAGCTGAGCACCAAAAATAGTGACTAAAAATGGCTTTAACCAAACTGTCATCAGCAACTTCAGACCTGCTTCTGATCTCTTATTTGAGACTAAAGGAAATGAGTGAAACTCAGTAACTGCTACAACATTTCAGTCAGGATTTTATCAGTATCTCAGTAACTGGATATGAACTGTGTCTATACATTAGACAAACAGTTAAACATTAACAGAAGCTTTAAATGGAACTGGTTTGAGATTCTCACTAACATGAAAAGCTTATACTATATCCCATATACTAGAGTTGTAAAACTACGTAAGCACTGTTAAATTCTTAAAGTTTTTTTTTTAAGCAAGGGCACATTAAATTGGTCAAAAGTGACATTAAAGACATACACAGTTACAAAAGATTACAATTTCAAATAAATGCTTCTTTTTGAATGTTTCATTCATCAAAGAATCCTGGAAAAAATGTATCAGGTTCCACCAAAATATTAAGCAGTGCAACTGTTTTCAACATTGATAAATGTTTCTTGAGCAGCAAATCAGCATATTAGAATGATTTCTGAAAGATCATGTGACACTGAAGACTGGAGTTATGATGCTGAAAATTCATCACAAGAATAAAATAGATTTGAAAATATATTAAAATAGAAAGCTCTTATTTTAAACTTTCATAATATTTTCTGTTTTTACTGAATTTGGATCAAGGAACTGCGGAGTATAAAAGATTTCTTTCAAAAATATTTAAGAAGTCTTTATGACAACTATTTTGAACAGAAATGTAACTGTACCCAGCTCAATGAAGGTAAACATTTAACTGACAAAATAAATTTCAAAGCATTTTCAGACTAAATAAGTAAACACCAAGAAAGTGCAACAAAAGGTCCTTGCTCTTCTACTCACATTTCCCCAATTCCTGAATTCCACTGGAAACAAACCAAAAATTTCAGTATCTAATGACCATGTCAGCAGCTGTGGACCACTCAGGCTGGCTTTTTTTTTTTTTTTAAATGCCACATTCTGCAGATGGTTGAACACACAAATTTTCTCACTCACATATTAATGCAGCATTTGCTCACAGATGAAAGCTGACAAGTGCATGTCTCGACCTTCCCAAATCCCCGATTTGAGCCATGCTGTTGGCAGCACTTAATGCCAGTGTCCTAAATCTCCATTTGGCATCTATGAGAAACTGCCTGAAAGAACAGGAAAATAAAGCTTCTTGATTAAAACAAACTCCTTTATATTAAACTTCAAGGCATAGATATTGTATTATTATTACTTTATTATAACACTCAACAGCAATCACGTTAGATTTTAACTTCAATTAAGCAGATCTTAGTTACTTTTATAATTGTTAAAGTATTTAAAAACTGCAAAATAAAAGCAAATCTTACCTGCCTTAAACTTTTCTTCTCTTCTTTTACTGCTTCTTGTAGAGGTGTGTTATAACATTTTCAAGAGATTTGGCTTTTTTTTCTTTTTTTTTTGCACCTGGTGGAGAATAAAACTGCTGAACTCAGAACACCCTAGTAACCACATAGAAACATATTGAAAACCACTCAAAACAGCTACCGCATAGCAACATCATGGCAATCATCTACAAAACCCTAGTATTATGGCAGCATGTTTTGCATAAGCATGCACTTCATAAATCCTATGCAATGCAGCACTACAAAATATGTTCAAAGTACGGATATAAATGTGTATGATAAAATAGACATGCATATATTTACATAAAATGTAGCAGACACATTTTACTCAGCCACATTTTTCATTTATTATCAGTTTACAACATGTACATTTGGCAGAGTCAAATCAAAAACCGGCAATTCTGGCGCTAAAATTCAAGTCAGTTCAGTGTCTTTCTGAAGATGCTTTCGATTTAAATGAACTTTGCTAAACCTTGTGGTCCTGAAAACAACATTTGGATGAGGACATACACCCCCCCCCAAATCAAAACAAGAACACATCTTATGCACTAGTTACTATGAATCTGTGAAAAAGGCCTCACTCAAGTACCGCAAATAACTTCAAGTTCTCCTCATGCCTTTGTACTGGATCAGAAAGGATGACGTAGCACAAGCCAAATCGAGTCTCTTGCTTTACACATAACAGCGCTAAAGAAAGTAGCTTGATTTAGACATTTACACAGCCCTCAAAGAAATCGCACATGGCTAAAACTCACAGACTGTTGCAGTCGGAGACGCGGGAAAAGACGCTCTCCAAATAATGCTGTACATCGCTGGGAGGGATGAACATCATCCATTCGCATTCAAGAACAGTTCCTTTAACATTCACTTTTTCCTTTAACGGAAGAAAGAAATATATTAATAAGTAGTAAACGTAAGTTTAACGGCTAAAGCACATTAAGTAAAAAATGACAACGAACAAAAAGATCAAGTTCAGAGCAACGGTTCAGGATGGGCCGGCGGCTCCTCCCAGGGTGTACCGCAGGTCTTGGTCCTGGGTAAACTGAGTTTCCGGAGTAGCGTTTGCCAGGCCCGCAGCGGGCGAGGGGGTGTAAGAGGAAGCCGGCGGTGGGGTGGCGGTAGGGGGAGAGGAGGGTCCCCGTCCGGGGCACAGGTCTGCAGCAGGACGTCTGCTTTCTGATGCTTGCTGGGAGATGAGCTGGAGTAGAGTTGTCGCTACATCTGATGTAATGTCGTGAGCATGTTTTGCAGACTTTGACCCTGTCGCCTCTGGATTTACTGATGCAGAATCTGCCAGAAAAAAAAGGCAAAAACATAAGATAAAATATTATTATGATCAAGGAATTCCATACATGATCCATAGCAATAAATAAATATTACAACAATTAAGCAATACATAACATTACTACACTGTGAACCCTAATAAGTCATGAACTCAAATTTATATTTATTTTAATAAACCAAGAATAAGTAGGTATATCTTCAGATTTTGGTTTTGTACTACAAAACATATTAATTGCACTGAACTTTAAATATTGAATAAGCCAAGTCATACAAATTGATTATTAAGCAATAACTAACTAAAGCTTACTACTACTATTATGCTGTTTATTGCTAATTTTTTTGAATGATGAACAAATAATGATTTTGACATAACTAGAATAAAAAATTAGAATGAAATCTAAATAAAATTTAAATTCTGGAGTGTTATTAATGCACATACGAAAATATGAATCTGCTTTTAAGTGATTATTCTTCACTTTCAAGCAAATATCAGCTTTATTTGCTCTTAGCACATTTTATATAATTCTGTTAAATGTTTAACATGAACATTTAAATATATCTTTGAAATTTTTTTTTTTTAATATTTTGAGTCAAAATTATGGAGTATAAACAACTCTTTTCATAAAATTATCATTTTAATTATTTAAAAAAGGTATATAATTAGTAAGAGTAATATTAATGGTAAATACTAATAAAAACAGCATAGTAATTTGTTATAGTGGTCAAATGGCACTCTGGGTTTTGCTAATGCAGCAGCTGGCAGGAAAAAAAGACAGTCTAGATTTATATAACTTAATTTATATGCTAGATTTATGTAACGTGACTCTTCGGATGATTATTCTAATGCTTCAGTTGTTTTATTTATTGCAAAGCCAAGCCTAGTACATGTATACAGGGAGCGTGATGTCTGTGTGTTTATAAGCAAGTTATTAAATTGTTATAATTTTCTCTATTAGTAAGACTTTCATGATTTATTCCTGGAGTGAAAATCAAGTTCTGATCTGGATCAGAAAATAGTCATCTTTCAATGACCTCCAGCTGACTCACAGTTAAGATACATACTTAGTTAAAACACGATGCGCCAAAAGCAAGCGCCCACGTCTGCATGGCTAAAACACTTTAAAAAACAAAAATGTGGACTGTCCTTAAGATAGAGAAGTCGACCTGAAATGAATCCACGCTTGACACTCGACCGATTATTCATCATTTAGGCAGTTCTGCAGGAAGAGTGGGATAAAACACCTCCACACTGCTTTAAAATAACTTACACTGACCTGCTGAGATTGGTTGCAGTCACTTAGTATTTGTTTTTTTAAAACAAATTTAAAAACAGAAAAGTAAAGGTTGTATAATTAGATAATTAAATGCACAAACACTGCAAATGTTGGATAATTTTGCCAAATATTAATAATAATATGTAAATATCTTTAACTTATTTTTATGCAATATTTATTTTTAAAATATTTATATTTATTTTTTTTTTATCTCTATACTGTGCTAATAATTATAATAGTAGTAGCAGCAGCAGCAATAATCATAATAATAATAATAAAACATTTACAATACTGGAAGCATTAAGGAATGGTGCAACATCATTTGTAGTGCTGTATTTTGTCCTGAATTTTAATGTACAGATTGCATATTTGTTTTCCCTCATGGATTTATGGAACTTCTACATTTCTAAACGTATATTATTCACAAATTTTAAAAATGTATTATTGTTTTTATGAAACCATTGTTGTAACGTCTTACAAGATTTGCATACATTTATAATGTTAAATAAGATGCTGATCTAACAAAGCAAGCAAAAGCTTTTGATTTTGTTTCAATTTTAGACTTGGCTTCTGTCATTTAGGAATAACATGTATAGCTGGAGGTGAAGCTTTTTAAACATCCAAGTTGTTAATTTCAAAAGATAAATGATTTTAAGAAAAAGCTATTCAATGGGTAAAAATCATTAAATTAAAAAAAAAAAAAAAAAGTATATATATATATTTGTTGAGCAATTGAGTAATGGCTGTGACAATTCCAAATTTAAATACGGGTGGGGGGTGGGGGGGCGACAGAATTAAAGTATAGTAAACTTTAAATCTGACTGTGTACAGCTAATCTCAGCAAACACGAAAAAGGCAGTTGTTTAATCTTTGGACCTCTGTCCCCTAATATGACACTGACCAATTTTAAAAGGAGAGTTTAAAACAACAGATGCATGACATTAGATTCTCTAGGTGCATATGTAAAAACATTCTTTAGGGATTGTGGGAGCGAATCAGCTCATGCAGATTTTTTTTTTTTTTTTTACAGGAACTACTGAAATGTATTTTATTTAAACTGATTTTAGCTTTTGTTTGTGCATTTTATGTTGTAGCAGTAGTTTGTCTAAATATTAATCTGACTATTATTACTATACAATAAACTATACTATATAAATTAGATATGTTCTTTTTGCACTAGTTAACATCACATTCACATACATAGAAAATATCTACAAGAGTTGAGACTTTCATCAATGTAACAATTTGAGTGAGATCTAACACAAAAATCAAGTCAAAAACAATAGCCATTTTCCATCAAAGCAAATATTGTAAGTGTGAGGACAAAATATGCAGTATGCTATAATTTATTTGACACTCGTCTCACAATAAGGCTTTATTACAGTGTGTACTCTTGTGTATTCACAGATTTAACTCCAAACACCATGTGAAAAGAGGGCAGAGAGAAATAAAATTGACCAATGAGGAACTGAGTGAAAAGAGAAGCATGTGAGCTGAAACAAAAATGAGCTGGAGGGTGTCAGTCGGCAGGACAAGGTCAGCCGATCTTAATTAGACTTCATTAAGCTGGATTACACTAGCAAAAGCTATAATGGATATATTAGATGAGAACCAGTATCATTTACAAATAAATGGATGCATCTTATAAATTATCAAGAAAATGCTTGCTTCATATTTCACCCCAAAAATCTACAGAAAGAAATGCTTTAATTTTGCATTGACTATTTTTTCTAGATTTATTGTATTTGACAATAATAATAAATTCAAATTGAATTTAAAACTATATAAATTGAATTGAGCACATTTTCCACCTCTTATTACCATAAAGAGTGTAGACTTTTTTTTTTTGTGGAAACGTCCTCAGATTTTTCCCATTGATACTCATTCTGTATTAAATTTTGTGTTTTTTTTTAAATGAACATAAATGGTAGGCGACCATGCTGTATAAAATACATTACAATTTTATTTAAAAAATCATTAGAATTCTTATTACTGTAATGCAATATACATTTTATATTTTGTATTACAATAATGAAATCCATATATAAATTATATTATTTTCTTATTATTGTAACGCATATATAATATATTATGCATTACAATAATGAAATGTGCAACAAATTCTATAGAAATTATTTTTTAATTCTTATGACTAATGCAAAATACACACACATACATATATACATGTATATTACGTGTGTGTGTGTGTATATATATATATATATATATATATATATATATATATATATACACACACACGTACGTATTTTCTCATTACAATAATGAAAATGTAATGAAATACTCTATTTTCATGAAAAAGAAAACATGCTACTAATTGGTACTACAAATGCAAAACACAAATGTTCAATGTCAGAGTGAAATATGATGTCTGCATATCCTTGACAGGATTTTAAGATTCACCCAACTATGCTAAACCAATTAAGAAAGAAAGAACTAAATTATGCGTGCAAGACAGTGGTTGGAAATATTACCTAGCTTACTCCAGTCAAGTGTTGTTTTCAGAGTGTATTAGAAGAGAGACACATAAATAGAGATGTGTCCAAAATGGCTCTTTATTAGGACTGTTTAATCTGGATTTAAAAGAGTGACAATTTAACGCAAACACTGTAATCATCTCTCAAGGACTTGCAGTGTGCGCCAATAGATGAAGAGCTCCCACGTCCTGTCTGAGAGCATATTTTTGCACACAAAAAGTCCGCTGGGCACCGACGCAGTGCGCGAGCAGACCGGGGTCTGGGGATTTTGTTCCTATGAAAATAAAAACTAAATACTGCAAGACTGTAAAACTCAATGGAAGTTCACGAAAAGCAGAAAATAAACATCTGGATTTTCATATAAACATGACAATTTATTTCTCTCTTCGTTAGCCTGCAGGTCTTCCAATGAATTAAACGTTCCCCCCACTGTAAGATTTAGGAAGAAAACAACAACAACAAAAAAAGAGTGACATCTCTGCAAGAAAAGAGTATGGTTTCTTTAATGCGGGTGGGTCCTACATTATGAGCCTGCAGTGTAACCTGTTTAGCTGCGGCCAATCACAGCATTCGACAACTCAGGCCCCGCCCCCCATAGACTTAACTAACACTTGCCCTCGCGATCGCCGCCCATGACGGAAGCGGAGCCGCCTCGTGTTGCGCCCTCGTCTGGCCGGACTCCGTTGCTTTCGTCTACCCGCTCTGCCCCCGACGCCGGGGCCTTTATCAGCTGCTCCAACAGGAGCGCAAGCAGGCCGGCCTGGTCTTCCCGTGGGATCTCTGCCGGCTGCGAGACGCTAGAGGACTGGATTAAGGTGGAGAGCTGACTAAGCAGTTCGAGCTGCTGTGCGGCGTCCGGTTCAGGGGTGGAGGGGGCGGCGGGCGTTCTGGAGAGCACTGACGTGGAGGCTTCAGAGGACGAGCTGCGGAGATACTCCGCCATCTGTGGGATGGTTAGATTGTCTGTTTGGCCCTGCAGCAGGTTCAGCAACACCGCCAGCTCAGTCTGGTTCAACTGCTCTGCTGCAGCTCCCAAACCTGTGCATAGAAATGGTTACATTTATGGAAAACAGGATGTTTCTCGCCTTTCCAGTTACATATTGCAGTATTTAGACACTTAGCCTACACAGTTTTGAAGCTTGAGGGATAGTAGCATTCCAAAACACCAGAAAAGGATACTGCACCTGTAACAATGGACCCTTTTCACATTTACAGGCTTTTCAGAAGTGGAAGTCGACTTCTGTAGTGTTGCTGAAACTACAACAAATATACTTTGACTTCCCATTTGCCCCAGTAGTAAAAGAAAAAAAAAAATCCACAATAGGGGCTTCCAAAAGAGTAAATGAGAGACTGATTACATTGTCCAGAAAAGAGAAAGACGTTGAATTTGCTGTCACTCCCTCAGCCAGTGCATTAGAAACACTCACTCAACAGCGTTAACCAGTTTTCTGTAATTTAATGCCAAAGTAGTTAAACACAAAGTACTGAGTTATAAATATATGTTCAAATTTTTTTTTTTTTTTAACCATGCTAATTACTCTGGAAACTCGTCATCACAGTTTGTGGAAAGGGTCCATCTACTGGAGGCTTTTATTGAAAAATGAGGAAGCAGCAACAATACTGACGACCATAGTAAAAAAGCAACGCATAAGCAATCATTACCACTTTTTTCAGAGGTGAGGGATTTAGCCAATCATAAGAGGTCATCTGCATAAACTTAATGGTAACATGACAAACGGTTAGTAAGAGGATTGAAATTGATCATGTAAAATCCATTGTGACTATTCTGGTTCAAGAAATGTTGATTGACATAAGTGAACATTATGTACAAAAACAATAAGTATAAAAATAAAATAAATACAATGTAAAATAAAAGAAAACAGTAAAGCCTCACATTCAGATCATTTAAATGGTAAATGCTGATGCCAGACTTACTTTTATAGAGCAGGATTTCTAAATCCGTAAGCTGAAATGTTCAATTCATCAGCACTTCATTATACAGCCAGTCAGTTTAAAAAGCACCAATAAGGGGCGAGCGCCTCTATTAGGTCCAATTCATTTTTGAAAACACCATTTTTTTGTATGACAAGTTTAAATAAGAGGTCACTCTGCCCCGCTTCTGGAGATCTGCCTACCTGAATAGTTTATTTTTGTAAATTTCAGGTGAACATATCCTAAGTTATGGCCCACCTTCTAGCTCACTGGCTGTGATGTTTGCCGGTGTGGGATGGGCAGATGAGGGTGGTGGGGGAGGGGGACTTGGCGGCAGGCGGCTGTTCTCCCCTCCTGAAGGTCCTGCGGGTTCCTTTCGGGGAACTTTGACAACAGGGACATCCTCAGGCACTCCGCTTTGCCTCTGCCGCCGCCGCTTCTTGCTCCAGAGCTCATGACAGTCTTGCCAATGAGGCAAACTAAAAAGAAAGGCCACATCATTTCAAAACACTTTTGTGAATGTGCATTTACAAGTACAAACTGCCATATTATCAACTGGTCATTATTACAGACTTAAACCTAATTGTATTAAATAGCCTAACAACATTTTATTGCAGCTTCATTTCAAACTAAATTACAAAATGTGCTTGCTCCACAAACGTAGTGCCAATAACATCATGAAATAAGATTTAAATCACATAAGATGTGTTTGTGTGTGCACTGACTCAGGTGGAGGCATCTTGTTGGGCTCCACATCACACAGAAACTGGCTCGCCAGGGCCTGTTCAGCCGTGCAGCGTCTCGAGGGGTCCAGCGTCAACATGTGGTCCAGCAGGTCAAGAGCAGAGGTGGGCAAACTATAAAAAGACATTGTGGTTATAAAGGAAGTACTGTTTAAAAAAAACATGGTTACTAAAACTGTACACACTACTAAAAAGATGAATACATTTATGCATTTGGCAGATGCTTTTATCCAAATGCATTAAAATGCATTAGAGGTTTACAGTTTTAATTTTCAGGAGCATAAAATAAAAGGCATTTTTAAAAAAATTTTTGGAAAGAAATTTATACTTTTGTTCAGGAAGGATGCATTACATTTATCAAAAGTGACAGTAAAGCCATTTATAAATGTTACAAAAGATTTTCATTTAAAAAATGCTGTTCTTTCAAACTCTCTTTTCATCAAATAATCCTGAAAAAAAGTATCATGATTCCATAAAAATATTAATCAGCACAACTGTTTCAATATTGATAAGAAATGTTTCTTGTGCAGCAAATCAGCATATAGAATGATTTCTAAAGGATCATGTGACACTGAAGACTGGAGTAATGATGCTGAAAATTCAGCTTTGCCTCACAGGAATAAATTGCATTTTAAAATATATTCACAGAGAACAGACATTTTAAATTGCAACAATATTTCACAATATTACTATTTTTACTGTATTTGATCAACTAAATGCAGTCTCAGAGTTTGAGACTTCTTTCAGCAAAGATTAAAATCTGTCAGAAGATGATTGAAGAGTTTCAAAAATCAGGTTAAACTTACAAAGCGAATTCCTCCCGTAAACGTCGTCTGTACTGTTTCTTGGGTCTCATGGTATTAAAGTACGGCAGCTTAATTACATCTGGCCAAGCAGCAGGACACGGACTACCGCACAAACGACTGACCAAAACAAAATACAAAACAGATGGAGTGTAACAGCATTTCACAAAGTCTTTTCCCCTCCTTTAGCATCCGAGTAATGCTACACGTAAATTCAGACATTTTGAGCAATGTACCTGATCAGCTCGAGCTGTAGAAGCTCTTGGTTGGCCTGGAAAATTGGTTTCTTAGTGAAGAGTTCTCCCAAAATACACCTTTACACGATAGCAAAAAGAAACCCAAATGATATTATTACATGAACAGCAGTTGGTGTGTATATTTAGCGAGATGGGAAACAGACAGGACGTCTTACCCGCAACTCCAGACATCAATAGCAGGTGAGTATCTCTCCTCTCCCAGTAGCAGCTCAGGTGGGCGGTACCACAGCGTGATCACCTTATTAGTGTACGGCCGACTGGGAATGACCATCAGGTTAGTGTTATACACCAAAGCTTTTCAATACCAATCATGTTTACTGTTTCTGAAATCACATGAAATCTACAAAAATTTCAAAGCTGAAGGGTGTCAATTTTTGAGCCCAAAATAAAAATCTCCTTTAGCACAACCTACAGTAAGACTGAGAAAGCCTAACATTTACTTACCTTTCCTCAGAGTTATAAAGACGGGCCAAACCAAAATCGGCAAGTTTGATCTGACCACTGTAAAAAGAAATAGAAGGGAAAAAAAAGCAAGGTGAATAGAAGCCCTAAATCTTGCATAATATATTACTTAACACTATTTTGTAAACAGGGCCACATTTGATTATTTTAACGCAAGATGCAGGTATTTGAAAGCACTGCTTAAATGCCAGTGCATAATGTCGCTGATTTAAAAAAAATACATGTAAAATGTAACTGATTCACTATTTAAGCGTTTATTTCAGATAGCACAAGTTAAATTAGTTACGAACATAAAATGAATGCAAAAATCATATGCATTCTAGTGTTCAAAAGTTTAGGGTTGATACATTTTTTTTTACTGTTTTTGAAAGTCTCTTATACTCACCAAGGCTGCATTTATTTCATGACAAAATACACAAAACACAGCAATATTGCGAAATATAATTTAAAATATCTGTTTTATATTTTAATAGATTTTAAATGTAATTTATTTCTGTAATGCAAAGCTGAATTTTCAACATCATTACTTCAGTCTTCAGTGTCACATGATCTATCAGAATTCATTCTAATATGCCGATTTGCTGCTTCAGAAATATTTCTTATCAATGCTAGAAAAGAGTTATATTTTTGTGGAAACCATGATACATGTTTTCCAGAATAACCTGATGAACAAAGTTCAAACGAGCAGCATATAATGGAAATACATTTTTTTTGTAACATTATAAATGTCTACTGTCACTTTGAACAACAACGTGTAAATTTATATGACCTACATGTTTAATATATTTAAAAACACAAACTGGTACCTGTTATTTAGCAGAATATTGGAGCACTTGATGTCTCGGTGCAGAAAGTTCTTCTTGTGGCAATAATCTAATCCCTCCATCAGCTGCCTCATGAAGCTCTGCACATGCTCATGGGAGAAAGACACCAGTCCTGACTCCAGCAGCCCCATCAGGTCATGGTCCATGTACTCAAACACCAGGTAAAATGCACCTAATGCACAAAAATACATACAGGGGAATACAAAGCGAAAATAAGTGTGTGCAGGAAGAAAATGAAGACGTTGCAGAGAAGTCTAAAACTCACTGGGCCACAAATATGCCACAAAAACTAAGAGGAAAATGTGTTCACCACTGAAAAACTGCATATGAAGAGTTTGGTTCCAAAACACTATAAATCCATTTTGATTCATTTGAGTAAAAATGTGTTTTCTTTACCAAGAATTTGGCAAGATGAAAACCACTATTTTGTTTCAAACTTTCACATAGCATCTTTAGGTTTTAATGATATTAAAAATTCAAATCCAGATTTTGATTTTAAAAGATTTATTATAAAAACTGATTCTTTTTTCCCCCCAAAATGCAATAAATCCATTAAATCAATATAAAAGTTCTTTTTCAATAGCTCACATTTCTTCCCCACCGCAGGTTCATCAATGCCATCAAAATTCTTCATTTTTTTTTTTTTAGGGCTGCACGATAAATCGCACGCGATTGTAGATCACAAGCTACGCAATATCGCGTTCATAATCGCAGATGAATCGCTTTCGATTATGAACACGATACTGCGTAGCTTGTCAGTGATCTGAGGCTCTATGTATTAAATGCAGCTCCATCTGAAAGCACTTTAATTTAATTTAATTTAATACAATACTAATCACAGAACCGGCTTTATTGAAGAGATGCGCATGATAATTGAATGCAATTTATCTTGCAGCCCTAATTTTTTTGTTTGTTTGTTGATCACAAAATACAAAGTAGATGTGGAAAACTAGGATGCCGGGTGTATTCAAAGCGCCGCCATTACTGTTTACAGTGCGTGGAATGGTGCGCTGTGATTGGTTGAGAGGATGTAGAGAAGGGAGACTGGCGTCTTTCGCGGTTTGGAAAGATAGGGAGAAAACATGACAGAATAACACGGTGGATATCGCATTTTGTGTAAAATTAAAAATTGTCTTTTCAATACCGACCAGATGCAATGCTGATTTTGGCGGGAAGTCAAATTTTTTAAAAATGGCTTTTATCACGTTTTGGAACCAAACTCTTCATATATTAAATACATAAATATCAACATGCAAATGCATTTAAACAAACCTTTATCCTTTTTGAAGTCAAGTGCGTCTTGTTTATCAGTGACAATTTCTTTCATGTTGACAACGCTGCGATGGTTGAGTTGTCTCAGGATCTTAATCTCTCTGATGGCAGTGATGGGGAAACCCTCCTTTTCGTTATCCAATCTCACCTTCTTCAATGCCACCAGCTCTCCTTTAGAAACCAAAACATAACAGAAGGCTGTCAACACATCTCTTCTCAAAACACATGTGGTGTGATTACTGAGAATAAGCAAATCTTTTCTAATTCACAGCAAGCAAACAAACTACCGATCCAATGTCTGGGGTAAGACTTTTTTTGAAAGAAAGAAATGAATACTTTTATTCAGCAAGAATGCGTTTAATTGACCAAAAGTAAAAGTAAAGACATTTACAATGTTACAAAATGATTTCTATTTTAAAGGGGACCTATTATGCAAAAATCAATTTTATAAGATGTTTGAACACAGTTGTGTGGCCGCAGTATGTGAAAACAACCAGCCTATAATGTTAAAAATCCACCCACTCATTTTTTTTTTTTTATAATCCCTATAAATCATGATTAGTCTCTCCAAATGAGCGGTTTCAGATTCTCCCTAGGTACACGTCACCATAGGAAAAAGTCCCACCCATTAGTGATGCTCTCTGCCCTATCAGCATAAACACAGCACTGAGTGAAAAGCAACAGTCCGCCATTGCTGTTCTTGTGCTGTAAGTTAGCTGCTGGAGATACAATGTCAGCGCCAAAGAGGCAAAGTGTTGTTTTGGGATGCACCAATGAACATAGGATTCTCCATAGACTCCCTCCATCTGAGCCGCTGAGGACACTGAGGTTAGATTTTATTTTCAAAGGAAATATCCCAGAAAAAAACGGTAAAGTCCCCGATATGTTTAGGAATCAATACCAACGCTTCGTGCGCGAGCGTCAGCTCCAGACAAAGTAAGTATCACGCGTTTGTTTTCCAAATTGCCTTTCTGAAAGAGTTTTTTAGCACTCTGTAAGGCTAATTGCTAATGCTATCACTGTCTCTGCCTGTTTTAACTGATGCTGCCTTCAAGTGCTACCAGAATGATCGTGAATAGGAATGTGGTAGTTAAAAACTGTATATGAAGCAATGCGAGTCGATCGCTCGAGTTTGTTGAGCTCATAATCAGAAGTGGGACTTATAAAGTTTGTAATAGCATGCGATGGCACCATAAGACCAGCTATGCTGTTATTTTTATCACGCCGTGCTCCCTGTCTGTGTAATTCATAAATGCGAATTTATTATGCACAGTACAATCAGATGACTGACTTTTAAACCGAGTATATTTTCTGTAAATGGCTTGTACTAATAGTGGAATGTTTTGCAAAGGCTAGCACTGGCATTGCTGGAGCTTGAGCTCTTGAAGCTCCGCCTTCTTCACCGGGAGCACCAGCTCATTTGCATTTAAAGCGACATACACAAAAACAGTGCATTTTAGCTCATACCCTAAAAGTGGCAATTTTAACAAGCTATAAAAAAAATTATCTGTGGGGAATTTTGAGCTAAAACTTCACATACACGCTCTGGGGACATCAGAGACTTATTTTACATCTTGTAAAAAGGGGCATAATAGGTCCCCTTTAAGGACTTCTTTAAACACACCTGTGTCTTTGTCCTTTGCCTTGTACACTTGACCATAGGTTCCTTCTCCAATGATGCCGATGATGTCAAACTTATCCACACAGCGCTTGCCCCAGTCAGTTTGAGTCTGCTTCCTCTCTCCATATCTAGGACAGCAAATCCTGCACACATTTGACAGACACTTGAGAAAAACCTGTGCCATTTTTCAAGTCACTTTCTCTCATTCTGCCATTTTCCAAAACCTAATGAAGCATTCCAGCATCCCATGACTAAAGTAATAACTGTGATAAGGATTTCTCTCAACTCTAACCAATAATAAAAACAAAACAAAACATATACTGCTATTCAAAGGTTTGGGTTCAAAAGAGACATTAATACTTTTATTCAGGGACACATTAATTGGATCAAAAGTATGTTCTCTAAATGTAAATGTTTAAGAGCACAATACATTGTATTAGCTCTTTTTCCTCTCTGCTTTAAAATACAATTACTTTTTAAATTATTTTACAAAAAACGAATGTTTAAGGCTTGAATAGCTCTGCTCACAACCACTAGAATATGGAAATAACTTTTATTATACCTTCTGGTCACGCTGCCAAAAAATAATGCACTTCCTCTATATTTTTGTCTATATTTCCAATGCAGATGTAAAATTTACTGGAGATGCAAAATGACATAAGAAGTCTTGTTTTATGAGAAATTTATCAAAATGAAGGGAGTTCAGGATTAAAAAGAACAAATATGTGTCAGTGGAGCCAGGAAAATCGACTAAATTCAACTGACAGATCTGTGCTTGTTTTAAATCATAAGCTCATTTAAGTTTCTCAGAAAACAAGACTTCATATCTTTGTTTTCCTTCACAAGTAAATATATCTTGATTTAAGAATGTTTAGATACTTGAATTGGAAAACAAAAATCCTAAAAAAAATGTTCATTTTTAGCAATGCATGCAACATATAATGCCATGATTTAACATTCTGCTCAGATTTAAGACCTTTTAAGGCCTTCATTTACAGAAGGGCTAATTAAAACCCTGTACATGAAAACATTTTTGGATAGAAAGAGTAAATTGCAATAATATTTCACAATATTAGTTTTCACTGTCTTTTTGATCAAATAAATGCAACCTTTCAAAAACATCTAATCCTACCAACCTCAAACTGTTGAACATTAGTGTAGCTGAATGTTAATTTCACTCAACCATCTTGAGAAATGCCCTGAATGCTGAAGCAGTGGCACTTACTTTGGTCTCTTCTTGAAGGTTGGTTGCAGAAGCAGTGGGGATTCTCGAGCGGGAGACTGCGGAGGGGAGGGGTCTCCTCCAGAAAGTACTGGAGGGAGGGGCAACTCACAGAGAAGTCGTGTCCTAATTTCTTTTTCCTTTTCTTTCTCCTTCTCCCTGTCCTTTCGTGAGGACTTGTGGGAAAGACTGCTCTTCTTTGGACTGAAGGGAAAAAAATTATATATATTTATATTTATTTTATATATATATATATATATATATATATAAATAAAACAAACTGTCAGCAAAAACAATTCTAAAATGTAATGTAAATTCTAATGGAGCGAATTCCAGTTAGCATTCATTCTACGGGGAAAAGAAAGCTATTCCAAAAAAAAATTAGACTACTTCAGAATTTTAATTATTTTATTTATTTCTTTATTTATTTTTGCCACACAGCTCCAGCTAAAACGGAGAAAGTAAAAGATGAATGTGCACTAAAATATGGACTAACACTAAGCAGTAAACATCAGAATTTTTTTCCCATCTTGTGAGTTGGTTGTTTCCTTATTTCTTTATTATAACTACATATTTTGCCTCAACTTGTGACCAAAACTGGGTCTCTTAGACTGCAACGTGTCATGCGACAGACATGCATATGATGTAAAACTGTTTTTATAACTCACAGGTGTTAGGGATTTGAACAAATCTAGATGCCAATATATAGAGACGTGGGATATTGTAGAAAAACCAAATTCATGGTGGTGCATTCTGCATGGATAAGCACTACTCTCATTTTCTGGCTATTCAGTTACACATTCCACCATGTAAGGTTTTTGGCAGCAGTGAATATTTACACTAAAAGAAGGTAACACCAAGATGTTATTTCCACTGAGTATAAATAATGGTACATACAGTTTGCACGAGTATAAACAGCAATAAATAGCCTCTAGTTCAAAAAATGCAAATGCTGCTACATTGTAATCACACAAACTGTAAATAGATGTAATAAGCTACGAACACTAACAGTGAATAGCCTGCATAATGGTAGGTATAGTTAATGACAACAGCTTTTGTCAACAAAGCTATTTGCATTTAGTGCAAACAGGCACCGCCATGGAATAACAGCTTGTTCTCAGCTTACAAACTCTACAGCCCAAACATGTCCACATCCATCTAGGATAAATATGTGAATGATCAAGCATGCATGATTTGATCATGTAACCAAGAGCCTACATCTACAATGGAGACAATGAACATGTTTACTATAGTGTAAGTGTTCAAATACTTGGGCCACTGTATAGTGTATAAGATATATGAATGTTGTTGCATTAGATAACCAAATATCAGAAGCAGTTATCATTCATTTTAAAGGTAACTCAAACACACCAAGTAAAACACAGGAAAGAAAGTTTTCTAATACAAATAAAATGTTTACACCATTGAAAAATAATTGACTATTAGTATTCTGTATGGCATAAAACCTGAAAAACATGCCAAAGCAGCACCTGATGTGAAATCAAAACAAGGTCTCAGGTCCAAAACATACTGAATGCAAGAATGTGAATGCAAACTCATCAAGCTAAGCTTGATTTTCTGCATCACTGCATTTCGAAATATCAGACAACAAAGTGCAACACAAGTAAAGTTGCATAACCAGTGCTTTCACATAAAGTCTTTCCTTTTAGGTCAACTAAGGTCAGTTTGAAGAGAATGGGCAAGTTGGTTAAAGTCGCAAGTAAGCACTTTTCTTCTGTATCAGAGTTTTTTTTGTATTTTTTATAGACTATTATAAATTTAATTAAATTTAATTCTGAATTTAGCTTTTTTTTAAATTGTAGCTTTTATTTATTTTCAATTCAGAGTTTGTTATCTTTAATAATTGTTTTGTGTTTTTCATTTTTATGAAATGTTTTATCAATTGTATTAATATCTATTTATCTACTATTTAGTAGTGTTGTCAATCGATTAAAAAAATTCACATTTTTTAAAAAGTTTTTAGATATACTTTTATATTGCATTAATTTCACGTTCAATATTCAAATTAATGTAGAAACAACAAAGACAGTATATTTTTAATATTTGTTTAACGGCATCTTTTTTATGACTGAAGGCAAGTATCACTGTTACCAATACTACAGATGTCTCCAGGAAATTCTTTTTCCCTAATATTTAACCACTGACTTTAGCAATTCAACATTACAGTATAATTGAGAGTTATCAATTTTTACACTTTAAAAAATAACTTCTAATTTAAGTGAACTTAAAACAATCTACACATTATAATAAATGTCATATTTACCTGTGCCCTTCAGCAAGAAGGAAATATACAGAAATTGAAAGTTATGAAACACTAAATTCTAAATTAACTATAGATGAATTCTTAAAGCTACAAAAGTTACTGATTTCCTCTTTTTTTTGTTCTTTGATTAACAGACATCACAGCAGCAAGGTTATTCAGTTTTCTGGCTGCTATTTCAGAGCTGCCGCTGCTGAACGTGACGTGAAATGATACAGGCTACTAATACGCTTGTGCGTGCAAATGAAGAGCATGCGCTACAAGCACAGTCTAACGGCTGACAGGACAAGAAAATTAGTTTTTACTGACACATGCTCTGACAACATCTCATCTGACCGCTGTTCACTGTTGTTCTACTGAAGCTCCTCAGTGTTTCCCACAGGATTTTGTGAGACTTGTGGCGGCAGGTGACGTCACATTAATTTGCATATTTATGACGTCATTGCGTCAAGTTTGCGTTCAGACGAGTTTTGGCACTTCAGATCTGTTCTACTCTATGAACTGTCACATACTGTAATACAACTGAATGCCCAATAAAGCTGTTCACATTATATTTTCTGTTATCATACATAAGTATAAATAGTAAACATGACCCATTAATACTACATATTAACCAGGAATCACTCTCAATATACTCCTTAAATCCTGATTTATAATCGCGACATCGTCTGATAAAATCAATATACATCTAACTTACACTAAAAAGCGACTATATACGGTGGTTTTGGCTATATTACCGTTTTGTCTCATTCAGCGCACTGCCTGCGTCTGAGTAACAAACTCTGAACATTTTAATAGATGAATTATGTTCATATTTAAAAGTCCAAAAAGTCGGTCCGCCCAGGTAAAGTCTATGTGTGGGAAGCACTGCTCCCCATCACCTGTACCGTTTCCTCACTCACTTGACTATCACCTGTCACTGAGGCGAAGCTCTAGTGCACGTCTGAAAAGTCTCCTGTTTGATGTGGTTGTAAAGACGTTCTGCGTCTAAATAAATGCAATTCTTGTCAAGACAAAAAGAGAGCCCCTGCGTTAAATATTTCTAACGCCATTAAACAGTAAAAATTAATCGCCCATGTTAACGCGCCAATTTTGAGAGCACTACTATTTAGGTATAATTTATTTTTATTTCAGTTTTTGTTTTTATTTCCAGCTAATTGTTGTTTTAACTTATTAGTTGCCAATTTCTAATTTTTGTTTAAGTTCTTAATTGCAGCATTATTTAAAACATGAACAAGTGTTTTTTAAAAGTTTTAGTATTTGTGAAAACACGTGAAAACACGAAATGAAACACGTGCACGGATAAATCAATCACAATAAAATCTATAAAATGCATTTAGAAAATAGGTAGGGTGACTTAATTTAAAGCATTTTTATAGCTAGCTATCCAAATGATGACATCCAGTTTAATGGCAATCCTTTTCAAATCTATCACCCTTGAGCACTGTAATTTGTTACCACCAGAGCAATGCAAGAGCAGACTGTGGATTTGCAATACATTGGCCAAATATTTGTGCAAAGAGCGTTTCAGGATTTCCCTATGCAGTGTCTAATCAGGACTCACCTGTCTCTGCAGTCTCCCAGAAGAACCGGCGGCAGGGGAAGAGGTGGAAGTGTGGAGGTCTTAATCGGGTGTGCGGGACTTTGCGTAGATTTCTGTTTGGGGCTTTTCGTGCGAGAAGAAACAGGCGTAGCAGGTGCTGAGGGTGGAGGGCTGTTTAGAGGAAGAGGTGGAGGGGAAGAGAGAGGAAGAGGAGGAGGAGAGTTCGCCGGGAGAGGCGGAGGAGATGAGAGAGGCAGCGGAGGTGGACTGGATAACGGGAGAGGTGGCGGAGGAACCGCAGTGGGCTCCTCTGCCGGGACAGTGTTCGGAGGCGGGGAGGGCGGTCTTTGAGGCTCAAGGGGCAGGGCCGTCTCTAGCGGTGGCGCCTCAGTGTTTTTCACTGGCGCGTTTATGACGTTGGACGTGTTAGGGCGGAGGGAGGGAGAGTTTTTGGCAGCCGCCGCCTGACGTTCCTTCTTTCTTCGCGTCAGCTCAGCCCCCAGGCTGGAGGTGATCGGCAAACGTGAAGACGAAGGGGAGCGGCTGCCTGGTCGACTGCTGTGGGAGGAGCCTCCGCTGGCTCCTCCGGAATATAACGAATGTTTCTTAGTGCGAGAATGGGAAGAGGAGCGGCGAGAGGACGAGTAGTGAGGAGAACGGCTCCGGGAACGCAGAGGCCTGTGGAGGAGAAAAAAGAAAAAAATGTAGAAATGTTTTCAAATTAGTCATGTGAACCTGCTCAAATCAACTAAAAGCACCAATCTAATTACACAGTTGACACAATGAATATATTCCATATTGTGACGTACATTCGGTTTTTGATTAGATTTTGCGATGTTGGTTGGCACTCAAATGGAGACAGATGAACGTGACCTTGCAACAACTGAGTTTTAAGTGGCGTTCACATTATACTTTTCGTTCTATTACAGGAGAGCAAAAATGCAAGCTCATGTGAAGAAGTTTCTCATTTCTCTGTGTTCCAAAGTTCAAGTTATGTGAACTCTAACCTGCAAATTTGCATTATGTGAAGCCGTGGAATGAATAGAATATCGATTTTGGATTTATTTTTTTTTGTTTATGTTTGTAAAAAGATGCTGCAGAATGTGAGATCATATCATGACCATTGCAGTGTCTGAAGTAATTTTGCATGTTCAAAGTCTAACGTGACTGCGGTTTTAAGGAGTCTAAATGACTGGAGAAGACCAGAGCGAAGTCTGTCATTTTCACTGAAAGGTCCAGTTGTGACATTTTGATTAAACATTAGTACAGTTATATAATAAATTATAATATATATAAAAAAAACGGTTATCTAAAACATGCATCTATAAAACAAGATGGGGTGAATTTTGGTTTCATGCCAACTTTAATAGTAATTGACTAGACTTTCAGACAAAAAATATTTTGCACATCCCCAGTAAACAATACTCATTTTGATCACTCCAAGAAACACTCCATGCACAACATCATCTTCTGGTTAATAAAATATGCTGAGACTTTTGGTGTTTCTTGCAGCATTATCGCTGGGTTGGGGTTCATATATGCATTATGTGCTTGCCGTTTAATTTCAGTTGCAGGCAAGTGCTGCTCACCTGACTGAGCAGCTGTGAGTTGATTAAATAAAAACGGCAAAATCACATTTCTTCTGGTTAACTGTGAAATTTGACAAAAACTAATAAGCCGACCAAATGTTTGAGTAGCTAAACAAGCTTGGGTTGTTCATATGTGGGCAGTTAAAGGCCTTTACATCAAAAATAAACTTTTCTTTCAATACTTAAAATTAAAATCTCGTATTTTCCATAGTACACAATGTAAAGAATCTGATATGACAGTAGAAGGTGTGTGCTGCTGGTAATCAGTAAATGAATGCCTTCAAGGGCTACCTCAACTAAATATAGACCTGTAATACAGGAATTAAAGCATGTAGATGCTAATGCAAGATTTCAGTTGTAGTGATGAGCAACAGCATTTTTTCATAAGCAAATATGCAACTTTAAATGCCATAAGAGCAGGGTTCCTCAATTACTTTTCGCCGAGGGCCGAATTCTGCCAACAATACCAAGGCAAGGGCCACTGACCTATATATATATATATATATATATATATATATATATATATTTCTTGTTATTACAATTATTATATTGTTGCTTTTGTTAAAATAGTCACAAGATGGTCACAAGATAAATATTCAGATTTTTTCCCCCCAGTCTGTTTTATTCAAACAATTCTGAACATTTTTGCATTTAGATACAGAAGAACTTTGCCTGTTGAATATTAAAACAAATGAACAAACAAAAAAATCTGGATCTCCATGTCTGCCATGCAAATCAACTGTTCCTGCTCATCTCCAGACTGGATCTCTTCTCTCCACTTTCCCTAATTGCAGATTCAATTATTAGATCTGTCAGGATTAATATTTTTACACTTAGATTTTTTTTTTGGGGGGGGGGGATCAAACTGTAACACCGTGTGTCCCAACCAGACGTGACGCGATAAAAAGTATCTTTTCCATGTAATTTTTGTCCTAACCACCCGCGAGAGTGACACATGACAATAAGCGACACAGAATTCTATTTTAGAAATGGTTTTTATTTTCTGCGACTTCGCGGCAGGAACAACATACAAAATATGAAAGCGATATTCTCAGGTAATGATTATGTGCTTTATTCAATGTTAAAAGTGTCTAATGTGAGTTTGAATATTATTTTGCGTGAGGTTTATAGCCATAGTGAAAGAACAATAGATATTTTACCTCAGATCTTACGTTACAAAACAAACTTACGTTAAAACTGTGAACTCACTGCGCACCAACATCCATAACAAAGATGGTATCACTCACTCACTCAAAACGGTTCAGTCCATTCACATTTGAATCATCTATTTTCCGTGTCCACTTTTCTTTACTTCACACTTGCCATGTTTTTGCTGTCACATAGTATCTACACTGCATGCGACAAAGCATTGGAAATCATTTGAACTTTGTGTCAGTACATAATAAATAGGAGTCAGCAGTTTACTGTCAGGGATTTGTCGCGCAGCGCTGCGCCGCATCCAGTGTAGACAGCATCACTGATTATAATAAATTCTATTGTATTTTGTTGCGTCGCGACGCTCGCGTCCGGTGTAGACACGATGTAAGTTAATGTCACTTTCTGATGCAGCGTTTGAATTTTCATGCCACATTATTTGAAATTAGCATGGGCCGAACATTTTTCTCTAATAGGGCCGCCTATTGAGGAACCCTGCACTAGAGTTTTCTTACAGACTTTTGTTCAAATAAAATCAAATGTTCAAATTAGGACTGAATATCATGTTATATCATGCTATAAATATAAAAGCCTTCTACTTATAACAAATAACACAGTAATAACACGAACCGCTGCTATAAATTCACAATTACTAAAAGAAATGTAGTGATAGCTTATCAATACTGCAGTTTAAGGTATTATCTATGAATTACTAGTATGTTGATAAACATCCAAACTTTTTTTAACACAAGTAAAATACATTACTAATATATGCTATGGAGTTTTTACCTCTGTAGTGGACATTATATTTTTGTGAATTTCTACGAGACCTCACGTGTCACAGTTTTAAGTCTGGATGTCCTGTACAGAGCACATTCAGGGCTTTTTAGAGATACCAAATGTTTAGAAGTTTCACCATGACCACACCCTCTCCTAGGTCTTTAAAGATGGCTAAAATTAATTTAGTGAAAAATTGTACATTCTTATGGAAATAATATTATATTTTATAATTGTCATTTAAATCTGAATAATTTTCAAATTGTTTGTCAAAGCAACATCTCAGGAAAATGTTATGGGTTTTCAAATCCAAATATGACTTCCTGTTATGAAACAGGACATCATTTCATACATGTCCACTGTAGAGGACACCAGGACTAAAAGCATGTTTATCATGCCTTTTGGGAGACATGACATAATTGAACAGGAAAATAAATTATATATCAATATTCTATGAAATATTAGATATTATTATGAAAATCTGGCCAATTATTACTCCCATTATGACAATTCTTTTTCAACATGCTGTCCCACAAATAACATATTAATATGCAAATTAGATACAGTGTATAGATACACTGTGTTTAATGGGAAAACCAGTTTATGGAAATTTTTACACATATTGCATAAAACAAAATGGTAAATCAAATCATTTTGTTATATATTTTATAACATAGTTGAGAATCATCCTTAAAGTTTGGCTTAAAAAAAATCCTGAAACCTAAAAATTGATTGGTGATTTTAAAAAAATCCCACTGTTCCTTCCTTTTTGATGTCTATTCATGCCATTTTAATTTTTAGAAAAAATGAGTCCTAGTGTCCTCTACAGAGGACATAGAATAAAATATGAATAAAATATAGTTTTTCAAAAATGTTATTTATTTTTTACATTTTTTTCTTATGCTCTAAACAGCGTTATGACATGAAAAAAAAAATACTAAATTCACAAAGCTTCTTTTTCTGGTTCTCAGTAGGATATATATATATATATATATATATATATATATATATATATATATATATACACACACACACATATATACACACACACACACACAAATAAAATAAAAACTCCAAAACTTTAAAGGAAAAAAAAAAATCTAAAATTATAAAAAGAACATCATTCAGGACAATGTAAACAGTCTATAATGACTTACAACTAACTTACCTGTCAGTCTATAACTTGAAACAATAAGATGTGCAAAATGTTACTGAATAATTTTCTAATCTGGACACCAAGGTCCCATTTAAAGCGGATTCATTTCATTGCTTTTGCAGTTTTGGCAAACATGGCAGACCTTATTTGAAAAATTACATTTAGCAGATGCATGGAATCTGCAAATTCATCCTATCTTATGAAATAAGCTTCACAGGGTTTAACATTTCCAATGCAATAACATTCCTACGTGTCCAAAAACCTCAGGAGCCACTGTGTATATGATGCACATGGACTATCTGACCTGTGTGTTTGTGTGCTCGCTCACCTGGACACTGGACTGGTGCTGGAAGAGCGTCGGTTGCCGTAAGGACTGCCGGGTGAGTGCTTTCTGCTCACATATGGACTTCCATCCTTCTCGGGGCTTGAAGACCTCCTTCTCCGATAGGGGCTCTCGGACCTCTGTCTGCTCCGCCTGGGAGGCTCCCTGTACGGACTGGGGCTCGCAGCCCTGCGCTTGGAGGAATAGCTGTTCTCGAGTTCCGCAGTGGAAGGACTGTCCGCTCCGCTTCTCCTGGACTGACCTTTTCCTTTAGGGCTTGACTTGTGGCTCTTGGCGGTCTTCCGATGGCTCCGGTCCTCCTCATACTCCTCGTCCCTCCGCTTGTCTTTGCGAGACTTTGACGAGCGGCCACTTTCCTTACTGAGGGAGGAGGACGCGGAGGAGGCGCTGCTGCCCAGACTGACAGCGGACTGCACCGCACCTGATGGGAGAGAGTCGCCGGACCTTTTACAACCTGACTCACCTGAGCGTCTGGATGTAGATGCAAGGCACGCAGCTGAGCTAGACTTCTCCTTAGCCTTCTTGCGGCTCTCTTTGCTCGCTCTGTCCCGGTCCTTACTGCTCTTCTTGCCGCCGCCATCACTATCACCTTCTGCCCTCTCCGCAGACTCCCTGACCCGATGTAGGTCTTTGGGCTTCTTCCGGGATCGCTTGTGTTTATGAGTCCTGTTCTCTTTCACAACCCCCGCCCCTGCCTCACCGTAGTCAGACCGCTCTAGGCGTTCGGCGTCCCTGCTCTCCGCCGGTCTCCCGGTGGCAGGGGAGTCCAGGAACGTGTCCGAGTCGGAGCTGATGTCGTCGTACTCCACCAGAGGCTTGATGGCGCCCACTGCTGGAGGCGCGGCGGCACCGCACGCGGAGCCGGTTTCGGCCTCGTGTTTGGACTTGTTTCGCTTGAGCTTGGAAGAAGTGGACAAGCTCGCCGTCTTGGTGGGATGCCTACCGGAGCCCGAGTGCAAAGGCTGACCTTCCCCGCCGGCCGCCTGCAGCTGCTGATTGTAGAGCGATTCAGCCTTCCTCTTGGTCCCATGCAGGCGGTCTGATCCAGGCATACCTCTGTCCTCCGGAGACGCGGACCTAAGTGGTCAAGACAGCACATGAACAGCAGAAATCGCTCAGTGTTGGGTAAAAGTGTGAAATCTTGCCAGACGGAAGAGTCGGAGCGAAGCAAAACAAAAATGCGCACGGCGATTTGATGCGCATAGGTTATCCACAAGTCATCCCCGGTCCCGTGGCTTCTCCGAATCGCGTCGAAATATATCCGAGAGTGTAAAGCCAACAACAATTTTTTTTTTTTTTTAACGATATGTCCTTCACGATGGCATCACTGGTCGTTTCCAGGGTGCCTCAAGCAGCGCATTGCGCTAGCGCCTCTCGGCTAGCTTTAGCTAAGCTAGCGTCCCTCAAAAAGACAAAAAGAAGAAAAAATACACGCTGTCCTTGTTTTAGATTGTTTATCCTTGTTCGATATCAAAGCCTAAACAGACGTTTAGCTCTCCTTGCACACGGTTTCAGAGCTTTGAAGCAGTAAAGCTCGCTGTGTAGGGATATTGTCCCACATAACTGAAAATAAAACTTGACCCGCTTGCTTCTTGTTCACATATTCGCT